>CM077013.1:118146239-118351239 GCA_039090855.1 Macrothele yani | reverse complement strand
AGAAACTATGAAGAATAAGTTAAGTGGAGCAATGAAGTCGACATGTGCAGCTACTAGAAAAATCATATGCATGTAATTGAAATGACGGCTCCCGAAGTTCAAGTGATGAATATTTAAGATAAAGAAGCATGGTTGGATTTCACATATACTGAGAAGGGAAGAATTTTATGTAGAACTCAGAATTATAAATATTGTTTGCAGAAATGCCAGAGATCAAGACCAGTGATGAGATGAAAGGGTTTTTAAAAAATAAGGTACAGGAAAAGAATTTTGAAAAAGACTGGGCGAAAACTGAGCACATGCAATGAATATTCGCAGCAGCGCAATCTGACTGTGAGAAAAAATAATGTCGCAGGAGTGTGAGGTCCGGTCGTCAAAAACGAAAATCCAGATTTTCAGAACTGTCGGAAGTGTTTACACTGATTGTTTGTGTCATTTGAGAGGAGATAATGTTCTTTTTTATTCCTTAAAAACACACCTGCGTTTGATCTAATTTACTCTCTGCACCGTAGCAAAAAGTGTACTGTAAGTGATTGTTACACCCAAAAGGCTCAACAGAGTGCTTTTTTGAGAGACACAGTTCCACCCATTGTAAGCGCCGGTTCATTCAACTGAGCGTTCAGAGCAAGGATAATCGCTTGGAATGAACAATTTTCATTTTGAGCAGCTTCATTATGAATTTCTTCTCGAGCAGTTCTTGCGCCTTCGTAAACTCTTGCTGCCGATAACATCATGATGATAATTGGAAACATGTAGTACATCAGTGAGAGAGAACATAAAGCGACCAATTGCGATGGTGCATCTTCAAAAAATGCTGTGAAGTTTGAAGTGAACATTCCCACGAAGAAGAAAATTGCTACAGAAAATGTTACTGTTGAAAAAGATTCGTCTAAGGATGATACTTCGGAGCTCATTCGATTGTACATTTTTAATGAGCTGGTGAAATCCACAGAGGTATTGCCTTGGAGCTTCTGGGATGCAATTTTAAAAGACATTTGCAAAAGGTGGCATGCGCATGCGTAATAAGAAGCAAATGTTAAGGGTATCAGTCTCAAAGATAAAATCTGAAGAACTGTGTGAAACAAACTAACTGCTAATATATTGGCATCTGTGGGTTGTAAAAATAGGTAAAATGGACTACGAGAAAATTCTTCACGTGCTGCACCTGTTTCAGTTTTTATGACAGCATACCACAATAGTAACGTAATATGTGAAGTCAAAAGTAAAATAAAACTTGTATAAATCATCCTTTTCGCAGTTCGAAGTTGTTTTTGGTATATGCCAATTTGAGCGACGTGAATTAAGTTTCTCACAGAAGATTGTATTTTTCTCCACTTTAACGAAATGAGCATTCTAATGATTAAAGCGCATACATCAACTGCGAGTAAGGATACCTTTTTCTGAATTTTCCGATCTGCTTTAAAATTTCTATATACATAAAGATAGATTAAATAAACTGAAGCAGTATTCCAAAGGATTCCTGCAAAACAAGCAAGACGTCGTTGTACTGCACTGTAGGCGCGGTGCTTCGAAGAACTCAAAGTATTTATGCCGCAGATACGAAAAATTAGCAAAAATGGAGAAAACATTACTCTCATTTCATGCACATCGGGGTTTTCTCGCGAAGGTACTCTTCTGCAACATTCTGGTGACACTAGGGATGAATTAATTTTCCTGACGATTTTCACCATTTTTCTGTTATTCATAGTTTTACAAATTCCTGTCTAAACCAACTGGAATTCCTCTTTTGGGACAAGTTCCTTATACGTTATATTTCTTTGGGTATTACTTTTCAGCAAAGCTTTCCAAAGGAGCCTTGAATAAATAAATTTTTACTGCTTTTATTTGAAGATTCAAGTGCACATTGATAAAAAAAAGGTTCCAAATATTCCCTATAATATTGTTTTTGCATAAATTATTGTCTCCTACTATGATATGAAGAAACAGAATTATTCTTTAATGCATTCTAAAAAGATTCAAGTGTCAAAAACTTGGGAGCTTCTATCAGTTTTTGAAAACAAAAATGTAAATATTAGCACAGTTCTGATTTTCAAAAGCAGTTACCCATTCTCTTACTTTTAGCAGCTCTTCATGAAGATTGATTATTTTAAAAGAACTTAATGTTTGCTTTTGAATGGTTGTGTTTTTCTATCAGTCAGAAAACCTCCTTGACCGAGATGTACTGCAAGACAGATATGGAAACGTAGTTAAGTAAAAGCAGATAAGTTCGGGAAAATATGTTCATATACTAGCTTTTGCTCTATTTCTTTCTCCCTTGTGATGTGTAGCACCGACTTAAAAGAAGTGGCGCAAAATATTGCATTTGGTGAATCTCGTTTACTTCATCACATATTTATTTTTGTTTGTCTTTTTTGGATGGTTTAAAATAATGGAGGAAGGTTTATTGTTGAAGTATTGTAATTATCTATCAGAAAAATTAAGTCCGTTAGAATATTGTTATCTCAAATTTATGAATTTAAAATAATCATCGAAATATTTTACCTTTTTTTCAAGTATGCTTAATATGAGTTTTGTGAGTTTTGTGCATCAAAAATACTAAAAATACCGTTTAATGAGTTTTGTGCATCAAAAATACTGACTTTCTTTTTTCTTTTATTTTTGCAACGCATCTGATGAAATTTGCTTCTCTGATTTGGATGACTTCAAAATGTTCATCAAAAACTCATTCTCTAAACGAAACAAATTTTCAAAAATAGGTAACATCCTACAGCTTTCTTCAGCATTGCTACTCTTTCAAAGGCAAATTTACTTTCAGAAATTTTCAGCTGAGACAAAATTTAAAGCATTTATTAGTCTGTCATATGTGCTAATACATTGTACATCTTCTTAAGAATGTAATGTTTCATAAGTTAAATAAAGGTGTACCTTTAGGTTTTGAGATTTTGAAATTCTAGTTTTTAACACCTCGGCGTATCCACTGATGCATGATTCACGTTGTTGATATCTTCATTTTTCATGTATTAAGTAACTTTGCACGTATGAGTCTAAAATTGGGGCTTTATTAGCCTATCTTTCAGTGGTGAAAATAGATAATGGACCTTTTTGATAATTATATTTTTTCATAGGTTAAAGAATGTTTTAATTTCAGCATTTGAGTTCAAAGTTCGAGTTCATAAAATCCTGATGGCTGTTGATGCCTGGTACATATTAATTACCTCATTTTCATGGGTACAAGAACGCTGAATCTATGTGATTAAATTTCGAAATTTCATTAACAGCCGCGTTTATGTTAAATCTTGCACGTTGAAAATAGTGTCATTTTTTTCGGGTTGAACAAACCTAAATTTTTAGCTTTTCGTCCTTCTGGTAGAACGTGTTTGTCCTAATGTCGCACATACTCTCGGCACATCTTATACTTTCCAGCACATCTTATGTTTGGTTTAGAATACCACTATTACTACAGAGAAGTTACTTGCAATTTATAACATTTCGTTTCAGACAGGCGTACTTTTTAAATATAACAATAATTGGTACAATTTAATTTGAAATGTTCATAAATTTGCCATTTTCCAGTCACTTAACTTGTTTTGTAGCTTATTTTACTAAGAACGTACCTTTCAGTATACAAAGGAGAAAACGCCAATGTACCTATGATTTCCGTTTGTCTTTGAATTAAGGAACACATGCGTTCTTAGATGTTATAACTCTTAAGTAATAGCTTTCCACCCAGATTCCGCAGGAAGTTAAAGAAGGCATCTTACATCATGGTAAGAATGAGAGTATACTGAGCCAACAGAACTTTCCTTTCTGCTTCTCGGTACCATGCTTATTTATGCATTTTTCACTGCCAGAGAAATGTTTTTCATTCATTGGTTATCGAGTATCTTGCGACGCATATTACGCACTTAATTTTACGTTTTTGTTTGCTTTCTTCCCCATCTAACAGCAAAAATTATCATTTTAGTTTATTTACTTTGGGAGTATCTTTTGTTTTGGGTTCCGTGATGTGAGCAAGTCTCTATTTGTTAACACAATATACGCGTTTCCAAAGCTTTTATCATGCATAGTATGTCGCCGAAATATGTAACCAAGCAACGGGAATAGAAACAGTTGTTAGTGTACAGAGCGTAGGAGGGAACAGTTGGTGAAATATTAGTAGTGCTATACAAGAAGAAAAAACTGCGAAGACTGAAGTCATTACACGTGTTGATTTCTTCTTTGAATAATTCTGAAGATCTCAGGAGGTGTGTAAATAGGACCTTTGTTTTAACATCTTTAGTTCAGCAGTTTCTCTTTGTGTAGTTGCTGAATCCGACCCAACGTACGGAAATTCAGTAGCACTGCAGGTTTCTTCAGTGTAGCACATAATGTTTTCGAGAACTGGGGTTCATTAATCAAAGATTTCTGTGAACATGCACTTGTCAATTTTTGACTTTTCTTGAATAAAAATTTGACTTTTGTGAAACAGCAATAAATTTCAATATCCTGGCTTCTTTTATTGAATATACGTTGAATGGAAAGAGAGTATGACGAAATTTTTCGGGTACTCCAAAACCCATGAACAGAATATGCCACCTCCCAGTGCTGCAAAATACACTGGTGTGCAAAAATTAAGGACGAAGAGGAGAAATTAGCATAACAGCGGAACGAGCAGGCAGAACGGACCGAAAGACCACTCAGGAGATAGACTAGGGTCCGGTACGGTAGGGCATGCGCGTATATGCAGCATGACAGGGGGGGGAGGGGGTGTCGGAAGGGTATAAAGCACACGGGCGGTGTACGCTCAGCAATTTGGTTGAAGCTATTGCACGGTGTATATCGGTTTGAACGGCGTCGAGTTGCTGCCACCGTGTGATATGGCCAACAGGCAATCCAGTAGACGACATCTGGATGATTTTACCCGAGGTCGCGTCATTGGGAAGTTGGAAGAAGGTCGAAGTGTGACTAGTGTGGCCGAGGAGTTCGGGATTGCTCACAGCATCGTTTCACGAGCTTGGAGAGCATTTCAAACGACAGGAACAGCTGTCCGATAATTTAGCAGTGGTCGTCCACGAGCAACCACGGCGGCGGATGACCGGTATATTTTCCTACAGGCGAGAAGAGACAGACGGCAGACAGCGGGAGAAATCGCAAGGCACATGCAACAGACAACTGGACGTCCGTTATCACGTTTTACCGTGGCCAGGAGGCTGCACAAAGGTGGTCTATTTGCACTACGACCAGTGCGGTGTGTGCCATTAACGCCTGCTCATCGGAGACGGCGGTTTCTGTGGTGCCAGGAACACAAGAACTGGACACATCAGCAATGGGGTCGAGTCCTCTTTACGGATGAGAGCCGATTTAGTCTGACGAGCGATTCTGGACGTATACACATCTGGAGAGAGCAGGGAACACGCAATCACACCTCCAACATCATCGAAAGGGACCGGTTTGGAGGTGGCGGAGTTCTCGCTTGGGGCGGTATCATGCTTGGTAGTCGTACTGACCTCCACATCTTCCAAGGCGGTTCAGTCACTGGTGTCTGCTATTACACCGAGGTTCTCCTGCCTCACGTGCGTCTGTTTAGAGGAGGTGCTGTGGGTCCTGAGTTCCTCTTCATGGACGACAACGCTACACCTCATCGTACAGTGGCTGTCGCAGAGCTGTTGGAGAGTGAAGATATTCAACGCATGGATTGGCCCGCAAGGTCCCCGGACCTAAATCAAATCGAACACGTATGGGACCTTCTCGGGAGACGCTTGGCAGCACGTTACCAGCCGCCAGCAACGATTCCGCCGCTGCGATTGTCGCTTCAAGAGGAACGGGCCACGATGCCTCAACAGCTCCTTGACAACCTCGACCTCAGCATGGACAGACGTTGTAAATCCTGCAACGCAGTCAGGGCTGATCATATCCTTTACTAAAGACTGGACTTTTCTTGGCAGCCGTCTGTCACATGGACGTTTCTGTTTTCTCTCTAGTTGTGCTCGAAGCTACCTTTTCAATAAAGTGCCTTTGTATCCTTTGGATTCCTTGTTTGGACGGTTTTGCTCACTTTTCCCATATTCTTACATCTTGGGAATCTCATGGTACGATTTTAGTCGATGTGGAGCACTTCTGCACAACGTTACATTCGAAAAACCGTCTCGTCCTTAATTTTTGCACGCAAGTGTATAAGAGTACAATTGTTTTTTCTGCTGTCGTTACCGCAGTTTTATGATTCATTCAGTAGTTTTTTTAACACTTGTCAGACTTTTTAAAGTGACTTTCCCACCATAGCAACATTTTATGTATGTATATTTGATGCGTTTAATTCAGTGTTCTCATACGCTGGTCTCTGCAACATGCACAGTGATACCTGTTGAAATACCTTAACAGGCGCATTAATCTTGTTTTCTGTCACTGGACGATTTAGTATTGAGTTTCCTCCTGGTGACTTGATGCTCTTTATTTGTGAAAAGTACGATGGCTGTAAAACAATAAAAGAGAAACCACAAGCCTAAACAAAAGACCAATGTTTGACTGCGACGTCACATGCCTTGGTTATACGACTTAGACCCGTGAAGTTATATGCCATGATGTCATAAGCAGTTCACCTGTTACTGCATTCATAAAACAATCGCCTGAAATTGGCGCAAACAATCATATTGTGTTATACACACACAGGCCCCTGAATTAAAAATATTTATGCAGATGTACGCAAACGTCACTTACGCTGCGTATATGCGTGACCACGTGATCTAGGCAACTATCTAAGACTGCTGCTCGTCAGTAGGGCTGATCACAATGAGCAAACCAAAGGATCTTCGGGAGTTCAATAACGGGCTTATTGAAGATGCCTGTCTGGTTGTAGCGATGGTTTTAAAAATGGCAGAGCGGACTGGTTTTTTTAAAAGGTGAGATATTCCGGGTCTTTTATCAGTGGAAAAATAACCCAGATTGCTTGTTTAAGACGCGTAACCGTGGCGCGAGACAATATTAACACAAGTAATCCAAAACCGTGCGCGAGGCAAAAATTACCCAGATTTTTTGTCTACGATGCGTAATCGTGGCACGAGACAATAATAATAAAAATAACCCAAAACTGTGGCAAAAAGAACCCATATTGTTTATCTAAGAGGCGTAACCGTGGCGCGTGATAATAATAATAAGAATAACCCCAAATCGTGAGCGAGGCAATACAAAAATTACCCAGATTTTTTGTCTAAGATACGTAATCGTGGCAGGAGACAATGATAATAAAAATAACCCAAAACTGTGGCGAGGCAATACAAAAAATAACTCAGATTGCTTGTCTAAGATGCGTAACCGTGGTGCGAGATAATAATGAAAAAAATAATCCAAAATCTTGCGTGAGACAATACAAAAATAACCCAGATTGCTTGTCTAAGATGCGTAACCGTGGCGCGAGACAATCCGTGAAGAACAAGATCGCCGTCGTTTGAGAAGACTTGTACGGAGAAACAGGATTTCTTGTGTGCAGCAACTGACCGAAGCATTCAATGAAGGCTGTTCTCGCCTCCTTATCTCAGCGAACTATGCGCAGGGAATTGAACAAGATTCCTGCTCACAGTATTGAAGTATTGGCAGTAGCATGCCTATACGGTAACCACTGAATTCTGCGTAGAACCGGAAAGTTCGTCTACAGTGGTGTCAGAAAAACCGGAAATACCATAACTGAACACTGGGAGACTGGAGAAAAAGTCATGTGATCCGACGAGTCGCGGTGCAACTTGTTCTATACTGACGGTAGGCAGAGAGTTGGGCGGGAGCCCCATGAAGCAATGTACCCAACGTGCATTGTAAACCCAGCTCAAGGTTCTGGAGGTAGTGTCATGGTGTGGGACACGTTCTGATGGTACGGTACGGGGTCCCTTGATATTGGGGGAAAGTCCCGTGTTCTCCCAGGATTATCTAAACGTTTTTGCCGATCAAGTCCATCCTGCGATGCTGACTTTTAATCCAGCAGGTGACGACTCTTTCATGGACGACAACGATACTGTCCGTCCCTCAAGATGTTTTCAGCAGTGGTTAAGCGAGCTTGGCAGCGACTTCCACCCGTTTTCCCTAGCAATCACAAAGTCTGGATCTGAACTCCATTGAGAATGTGTGGGACATGTTAGAAAAAAAGATCCGGTGGCAAAGTCCTTCCTTCGCCCCGGTGACGCAGTGATCTAAGCGATGGCTTATGATCATTCGTCTGAGATGGGTCCGGGTTCGAATCCCGGTGAGGCATGGATGTTGTGTTTATCTTACGGTACTGGCTCTCTCCCTTCCCTGGAACCAGCAGCCCTAAATTAGGGACGGGAGACTGCTTATAGCCAATTGAGTTGTTCGCGGAGGTCGTTAAACCCCCAATCGGAAAAAAAGTCCTCTTTCGACTTTGCTGCCGGATCTTAGTAATAACAAAGAGTCTGAGCCAGTTAAAAGGCTGTCTGGTGAACGCTTGGAACGGTGTAGACGTAGATGCACTGCAACACGTTGTGGAATCTACGCTAAACCGCATACGTGCTTTAACTTCATGCTAAAGGAAGTCCAACCCATAATTAAATAAAAGTTCTTAATTCAAAGGCCAGTATGTGTATATATGCACTAAAGTGTCAAAAGTTACGTTACAAAGAGAATGAACCTGATAGTTTTTATGGATTTCAGTGGAATTTCGTACATATACAGGATACAGTATACCTAAAATATTTGTCCAAATTTTAGGAACTTGTTCTATAGTCAATTCTGAAGAAAAAAAAGTCATATACCCATAAGACCCAAAAACATTTTCTGTAGAAATATACGTAAAGTCTTCCCACCAGTGGCTTCACAGGCGAACGGGAGATTATAATGATATGAAACTAACGGGATTGGTGCTACCACACGATATCTGATCTTACCAGATCGACGTCAGGCCCCTAGGGGAGAATTCACTAACGTAACTCACTGAACTCCTAAAATATGATAGATCCGTGACAGAAATCTGTCAGAACAAAATCTGCCTCTACAACCACTCAGCCACCGGCCCAGCTTTCTAATTAATTCTGTGCGTATTAAGAAACAATACGTACGGAGGCTTTAAAAAATTCTTTAAATTCATCTGCAGAACAAAAGCCATTGTCTTTACTTCAACAAAACTTTTATCCTTCCTAAAAATATTCTCCTCCAGTATCTGTACAAAGTTGAGGATATCTATGCCAATTCTGGAGCCCATGGGGATACTCCTGTTGGGGAATGCTCCGCAGATGTGAACGAACACATTTTACAAGGTCTTACGCCCTTGAAAAAGGTTTCACCAGCAAGTTCTATTTTAATTTTGGAAACAATCTAAAATCACATAGTGCGAGTTCAGATGAGTATGGAGAATGGGGAAGCTCCTTGATTTCTTGTCTGCTACAACGCAACTTGCCTGGTTTTTGATCACTGTTTCTATAATGAAGAAGGAGAACCCTTGGCATGCCTCTTTTTGGACGCTGCTCCTTCATATCTTTAATCATTCTGGAAAAAAACAATATTAGTGGACTATTGGATATTTACAGTCATTTTTCGAAAGTAAGGTGCCCACTGCTACCACTAATTCGAAATGTTTTTGTATTTTCCTTGATCGAAAGTCTTGTCGAAGGATTTGGGGACGCGGTACATACTCCTCACCCGAAAAAGTTGTAGAAAATCACTTCTCATCACCTGCGGCAATGTCTGTTAATCGTTTTCAAGTTTAAACATGATCAGCTTTTCTTTCCTTGTACGAGTCAACACTAGACTATTTTTCCTGATCTATTAGATTGCGGAATGAATATATTTAAAACACGTGGAGATGATGTAAATAGACGATGTCATCGTTTTATCCACGTTATTTTATAAACAACGCATAGCAGCTGAAAAATTGTTCATCCGACACCACTGGGATCGCACCCCAGATCACTCGATAACTAGCCGAGTGCGTTCGCTTTACGCTACGGTGCCAACAATTCATAGCTCTATGCGTGCTTTAAAGCTAGCAAACCATTGGTAGTCAGTACGCATCTGACTACACAAACTCGTATTGATGGGCCCAGCATAGAAACCACGCATAGCGCTGTGAATTATTGGCACCGTAGGGTAAAGCGAACTCACTCGGCCAGTTATCGAGAGATCTGGGGTTCGATCCCAGCGGTGTCGAAACAACAATTTTTCAGCTGCTATGCGTTGTTTATAAAATAACGTTCGTGGGATGTCTATTTGGCACTGATCTTGCGTGTTAATGAATAATTGCTTCCACACTACGTTTTGACACGCTGATATGTAAACTTACTTCCCGAAGGGTGATGTGAGAATTTTCCTTAATGGTTTCAGGAATTCTAGCGATGGTTCCTTCGTTCACTTCCTCCTTCGTTTTTTTTGCACGTGGGAGGTGATCACAGCTCTACCAACCTTATCCGAATTTGCGTTTTTTTTTATTTATTATTTTTATTTTTTTTTTTATTGGAAGTTTAACGACCACCGTGAGCAACTCAATGGGCTATAAGCAGTCGCCCGTCCCTAATTTACGGTCACTGGTTCCAGGGAAGGGAGAGAGCCAGTGCCGTAAGACAAACAAAACATCCATGCCTGACCGGGATTCGAACCCGGACCCCTTACGGACGAATGATCAGAGGCAAGCGCCTAAGACCGCTGCGCCACCGGGGCGGCATTTTTGTCTTGTAAGAGTGTTATATGAAAAGTCATGATTGATCACCATACCCTTAAGACAAATTGGCATCAACGTTTCCCGTGTTTTCTCCAAACTTTGTCCTTGTAAAAATGTCAAATCTTTCCCCTTCTTTATCATTCTCCATAGCAGAATTCGCGCTTCTGTCTTGTAAGAGTGTTATATGAGAAGTCACGATCGCCATACCCTTAAGACAAATTGGCATCAACTTTTCCCGTGTTTTCTCCAAACTTTGTCCTTGTAAAAATGTCAAATCTTTCCCCTTCTTTATCATTCTCCATAGCAGAAACTCACAGAATTTCCAGGCGAAGTTTCAAGCGCTGCTAGAGAAGAGAGAAATGAGAGACACTGCCTTTGTTTTTTACATGTTATGAAAAGTTTAGACAAGCTTTCAGACAAGTTGTACCTCGTTAACTTCGGAATAACGAGTGCAAATCTACAGACAACAAATAGGTGTCAAGAACATTCAATGAGAAGTTTCGTAAACCTTTCAAACAAGTTGTCACTCGATAACTTCGGATGAACGAGTGCAAACCTATGGACCAACAGACTCGTGTCAAGAACATGAAATGTCAAGCTTAGGCTAGCTTTCAAGTAAGTTGTAGCTCTTTAACTTCGGATGAACGAGTGCAAATCTACAAACAACAGACTCGTGTCAAGAACATGCAATGTCAAGCTTAGGCTAGCTTTCAAGTAAGTTGTAGCTCTTTAACTTTGGATAAACGAGTGCAGATCTACAAATAACAGACTCGTGTCAAAAACATGCAATGTCAAGCTTAAGCTAGCTTTCAAGTAAGTTGTAGCTCTTTAACTTCGGATGAACGAGTGCAAATATGGACAAACAACAGACTGGTGTCAAGAACATGCAATGTCAAGCTTAGGCAAGCTTTCAAGTAAGTTGTAGCTCTTTAACTTCGGTGGGACGAGCGCAGATCTATAGACAACAGACACGTGCCAAGAACATGTAATGAGAAGTTTCGAAAACCTTTCAAACAAGTTGTAGCTCGATAACTTCGGAGGGACGAGTGAAGATCAGCAGACACCTATCAAAAACATGTAACATCAAGTTTAGACAAGCTTTCAAACAAGCTGTAACTCGTTAACTTCGGAGGAACGAGTGCAAATCTACAGATACCTGTCAAAAACGTGCAATGACAAGTTTCGACAAGCTTTTAAACAAGTTGTAGCTCGTTGACTTTGGAGGAAAGAGTGCAGAAGTACAGACACTTGTTAAGAACGTTTTGAACGCCCCTCACTAAAACTGTTCTCTCGGATGTTTTAATTTTTGTACTTTAGTGTAAATAGAGAAGTTGAGAAAATGCACACACACACACACACACACACACACACACACACACACACACACACACACACACACACAACGTGAGTTTTGCATTCTCAATCTCATTGTTTCTTCTTCATTTTTACGGCAACAAACTTTTACGTACTGATGCATTTCATTTTTTACGCTTTCAAACCGTAGGTTAAAGAAGCGTATATGCTCCAGCATTGTCCGTCCGTCTGTCCGTCTGTCGGCACGATAACTCGCGTAAAAATGGTTCGATTTCGAGGAAATTTTAATACGTGGTAGGGGACCACCTGGGGACGAACTCTATTGAAAATGCACGAAATGAGTTCAAAGCTCACGGCATAAGAGCGGGATCCATTCCATTGCCCTTATGCGTCATAACTTGCATAAATATGGTTCGATGCCGATGAAATTTTAGTATATTGTAGGGTGCCACGTGGGAATGAATCCTATTGAAAATGGGTGCAGTGGGGTCAAAGGTCAGGACATAGGAGCGGGATGCATTCCATTGCCTTTATGCGTCATAACGTGCGTAAAAATGGTTCAATTTCGATGAAATTTTAGTATGTGGTTGGGGACCACCTGGGGACGAACCCTATTGAAAATGGACGAAATGGGACCAAAGATCAGGACATAGGATCGGGATCCATTCCATCGCCCTTATCCCATACTATTAAAGGAACAATTCTTGTATGTATGTAAATTTTATTTTGAAAACGTCTCTAAGGATTTTGATGAAAGTCGTTAACCTACCGTTTTCTGGTACTAGAAATCGACTTAGTTTAATTTCGACTTTAGCAAAATTCGTTTAGTGCGTTAAATAACCACCCCGAATTACCACGCTTTTAGTGTCACGGCGTCGTCTCATTAATGTTTTCCATGCTTAGAAATCTTATGACGTCACAATTTCGCGATTGAGATGTTAGCGCGCGGTCACGCCATCTGTCTCATTACGTCACGCGTTGTGTGTGGATCCTATTAAAGTTTTATGACGTCACACTCTTTCGAGCAGATGATCGCGATTCCCATCTGCCTCATTACGTCACGCGTTGTGTGCGTATGTCCGTCCGCACGATAACTCGCGTAAAAAATGTTCCATTTCGATGAACTTTTAGTATGTGGAAGGGGAACACATGGGAAGGAACCCTATTGAAAGTGAACGAAATGGGGTCAAAGGTCAGGACATAGGATCGGGATCCATTCCATTGCTCTTATGCGTCAAAACTAACGTAAAAAAGATTCGATTTCGATGAAATTTTAGCATGCGGTAGGGGACCACCTGGGGACAAACAATATTGAAAATGGGCAAAATCGCGTCAAATGTCAGGACATAGGAGCGGAATCATTTCCATCGCCATTATGCGTCATAACTTACGTAAAAAGTCTTCGATTTGGATGAAATGTTAGTATGTTGTAGGGGCCTGCATGGGGACGAATCCTGTTGAAAATCCGCGAAATGGGGTAAAAGGTTAGGACACAAAAGCGGGATCTGTTTCATAGCACTTATGCATCATAACTTACGTAAAAATGCTTCCATTGCGACAAAACTTTAACATGTTATTTCGGAGGTATACTGAACCGGTTCTGTAGAATATCATTGAAATGGGATCAAAGGTCAGGGCACAGGGCCGAGATTTATTCCACAGCCATTATCCTCATAATTTGAGTGATAACTTGAGTGATAACTTGAATAATGATTTCTGGTATGTTGGAAAGCGTATTTATAATTAACGCATTGTATGATTTTACTAACTTGTTTTTTGTACAGTGGAAGCTCAGTTAAAGATTGTTCGGTTACACATTTTTCAATTTTATACGGAATTTTGCCTTCGTTCCGATATTTAACTGTAGTTACCATCCCTTTCTTAATTGGGCTATATGAAATTCATTTACACAAATTTTGCGATTATACGCTGAACTCGAAATTTCAGATAATCAAAAATACAGGCTCATTAATTCTTTTATGCATAACTCTGTATGTTACAATATGTAGGGAACCGAGACAGCGTTTTCTTTGCAGCCACGAAATAGATGATGCAACTGAAAGTTTACTAAATAGAGTTCGCCGTTTTCTTTTATCTAAATTCAAGAAATATGAAACAAGGGAACGGTGGTGAATATTTTGCTCGCCATTAATTATAAATCAACTTGTGGATAAACTGTTTTGAAAAGAACGATGTTTATAAGTAATGGATGTGTGATAGGGGTACTGAATATGCGAAAGAATCACATTCGGATTTGAAAAGAACGAGGTTTATAAGTAATGGATGTGTGATAGGGGTACTGAATATGCGAAAGAATCACATTCGGATTTGAAAAGAACGAGGTTTATAAGTAATGGATGTGTGATAGGGGTACTGAATATGCGAAAGAATCACATTCGGATTTGAAAAGAACGATGTTTATAAGTAATGGATGTGTGATAGGGGTACTGAATATGCGAAAGAATCACATTTGGATTTGAAAAGAACGATGTTTTTAAGTAATGGATGTGTGATAGGGGTACTGAATATGCGAAAGAATCACATTGGGATTTGAAAAGAACGATGTTTTTAAGTAATGGATGTGTGATAGGGGTACTGAATATGCGAAAGAATCACATTCGGATTTGAAAAGAACGATGTTTATAAGTAATGGATGTGTGATAGGCGTACTAAATATGCGAAAGAATCACATTCGGATTTGAAAAGAACGATGTTTATAAGTAATGGATGTGTGATAGGGGTACTGAATATGCCAAAGAATCACATTTGGATTTGAAAAGAACGATGTTTTTAAGTAATGGATGTGTGATAGGGGTACTGAATATGCGAAAGAATCACATTGGGATTTGAAAAGAACGATGTTTTTAAGTAATGGATGTGTGATAGGGGTACTGAATATGCGAAAGAATCACATTCGGATTTGAAAAGAACGATGTTTATAAGTAATGGATGTGTGATAGGCGTACTGAATATGCGAAAGAATCACATTCGGATTTGAAAAGAACGATGTTTATAAGTAATGGATGTGTGATAGGGGTACTGAATATGCGAAAGAATCACATTTGGATTTGAAAAGAACGATGTTTTTAAATAATGGATGTGTGATAGGGGTACTGAATATGCGAAAGAATCACATTCGGATTTGAAAAGAACGATGTTTATAAGTAATGGATGTGTGATAGGCGTACTGAATATGCGAAAGAATCACATTCGGATTTGAAAAGAACGATGTTTATAAGTAATGGATGTGTGATAGGGGTACTGAATATGCGAAAGAATCACATTTGGATTTGAAAAGAACGATGTTTATAAGTAATGGATGTGTGATAGGGGTACTGAATATGCCAAAGAATCACATTTGGATTTGAAAAGAACGATGTTTTTAAGTAATGGATGTGTGATAGGGGTACTGAATATGCGAAAGAATCACATTCGGATTTGAAAAGAACGATGTTTATAAGTAATGGATGTGTGATAGGCGTACTGAATATGCGAAAGAATCACATTCGGATTTGAAAAGAACGATGTTTATAAGTAATGGATGTGTGATAGGGGTACTGAATATGCCAAAGAATCACATTTGGATTTGAAAAGAACGATGTTTTTAAGTAATGGATGTGTGATAGGGGTACTGAATATGCGAAAGAATCACATTGGGATTTAAAAAGAACGATGTTTTTAAGTAATGGATGTGTGATAGGGGTACTGAATATGCGAAAGAATCACATTCGGATTTGAAAAGAACGATGTTTATAAGTAATGGATGTGTGATAGGCGTACTGAATATGCGAAAGAATCACATTCGGATTTGAAAAGAACGATGTTTATAAGTAATGGATGTGTGATAGGGGTACTGAATATGCGAAAGAATCACATTTGGATTTGAAAAGAACGATGTTTTTAAGTAATGGATGTGTGATAGGGGTACTGAATATGCGAAAGAATCACATTCGGATTTGAAAAGAACGATGTTTATAAGTAATGGATGTGTGATAGGCGTACTGAATATGCGAAAGAATCACATTCGGATTTGAAAAGAACGATGTTTATAAGTAATGGATGTGTGATAGGGGTACTGAATATGCGAAAGAATCACATTCGGATTTGAAAAGAACGATATTTATAAGTAATGGATGTGTGATAGGGGTACTGAATATGCGAAAGAATCACATTCGGATTTGAAAAGAACGATATTTATAAGTAATGGATGTGTGATAGGGGTACTGAATATGCGAAAGAATCACATTCGGATTTGAAAAGAACGATATTTATAAGTAATGGATGTGTGATAGGGGTACTGAATATGCGAAAGAATCACATTCGGATTTGAAAAGAACGATGTTTATAAGTAATGGATGTGTGATAGGGGTACTGAATATTCAAAAAATCACATTTGGATTTACTACCTAGTATTTAAAAATGAGGGTTTTTTTGTATTAAAAATATGAAATCGTACGTTCTAAACCTAGTTTTTATTATGAATTATGACCCCCGGTGGGGCAGTGGGATGAGTGATAGTTTCTGACCATTCGTCGGAAACGGGTCCGGGTTCCAATCCCGGTGAGGCATGCATGTTGTGTTTGTCTTAATGCGCTGGCTCTCTCCCTTCCCAGAATTGAATAAAAATTCTTAATTGAATGGCCAGTATGTGTATATATGCACTAAGTTTTTCTCTTTTGATATGCACTAAGGTCCTTCTCTTTGTAACGGAAAGGTGACAGATGGGAGCCCATGGGCTCCTCTCTGTCACCTTTCCTCGGGGAACATGTTCTCCAGGAGTTAGAAAGAGCCATCCTGCTCAACTATAACCTGCTTCCTTCGTGTTTTCTACGTTATGTAGACGATATTCTCGTCCTTTGGCCTCATTCGCTTGATGAACTCCATACTTTTGTTTATGTACTTTCTAATCACTATCCTCCGATTAAATTCTCTGTTGAGCTTGAGGTGGATTGTTATCTACCTTTTTAGACTTTACCATTCTTAGAGATCCTGGATCTAATACTATTCAAACTACAGTGTATCGCAAACCCACTTCTTCGGTTTGTATGATACCCGCAGACTCTTTTCATCCTAAGAATGATAAATTGTCTTCCTTACAATTCATGTTACGCAGAGCTATTTCCCACGGCTAAACTTCAGAACTTCGGCGTAAAAAAATTGCTACTATTAAGAAAATTGTAGTGCAGTTTGGATACCATGTAAGTGTTGTGGATGCTGAACTCAAGTAATTTACTTAGAATAACTTTCACAACCCTTTCATGTAACCCTTCGGAATCCAGGAACATCGGCTCCATGAATTACATACCAAGTGTTAACTCAATACTGTGTAATGTTTGTCTCAAGTATAAACTTAATTTCGGTGTGAAAACAGCAAACATTATTGCTTTGCTTAAAACTGACAGGGATCCCATTGACATCGCTAATAAAAATGGCATTTACTGTGTACCGTTGAACCCCGTGTATATGAACAGCGAACAACGAGTTTATATTGGATCCAGGGTACGCACCTTGGCTACTCGTCTCAACGAACATAAATACACAATAAAGATGGGTTCACAAAACACATCTTTAGCCAGTCTTGTTCACAGAGGTGAATTTAGCCCAGATTGGGACAGTGATCACTATCCTTGCGTCAGCACCTAACAGGTTTTTGACTTTAATTACCGAAAGCTTGTATATATTACAACACGAAATGAGTGCCTGCAACGATGATTTTCGGTATCATATTCCCTACCCTTGGAAAGTGCTCATAGACCGTGATGAATTAACTTTCGCCGCCCCGGTGGCGCAGTGGTCTAAGCGATGGCCTCTGATCATTCGTCCGTAAGGGGTCCGGGTTCGAATCCCGGTGAGGCATGGATGTTGTGTTTGTCTTACGGCACTAGTTCTCTCCCTTCCCTGGAACCAGTGACCCTAAATTAGGGACGGGCGACTGCTTATAGCCCATTGAGTTGCTCACGGTGGTCGTTAAACCTCCAATCAAAGAAAGAAAGAATTAACTTCATTTGGTTTACTGTGTTTCCTATGTTTACGATAAGATATCCATCCTTTTTTGCTAGATTTGCGCATGTGTCAAGTACTTACCCTACGTCACTCAGTTTTAACTATATAATTCAGTAAGTTATCTCGCTCTGTTAGTCATACATCTGAAGATGGGAGTCGCAGGCGTCCCCGAAAGATCTCACGTACATTTATCACTCATGTGCTGTGTTTAACTGTAATTAAAGTTTTAAATATCATATGGTTTTAGATATCAATATCATGAATCGTGCTTCGACGGCTATTTATTATTGAGGTTCTTATCCAGCACGAAAACCTGCTTTATTTTATTTTAACTACAGAAGCACGAGAACAGTTCACAAACTGCGCTGATTCAGAAATACTTGGCGCGAAAACCGAGAATCATCCTTTTTTGCAAATCTGATAAATCGCTCCCTTTGTCTATGAGAGCAAGGAGTGATATGTTTTCAGAATGCCTACAGCACACCTTGTACACCCTCCAAGCCAGCTCACGACACGTGCCTTCTTCCATTGGCTACGCGCTGTTGACGTCAAAAGTAGGAGGTGGTCACAGTAACATGGCTGGACTGTGGATAAATGCTTGCTGTTATATATTTTTCAGAACGTCGACAAGAAAAGCTCGGGTAGGATTAATGTCATTCAACATTCAACAGCGACAAAAAAATCACGACTGTGCCATTGCATGCACCAATTTCTTTTAAAAATAGTAGTGGAGATCTTAGGTGTGTAAATAGCAAACTTTTATTCTAAAACTTTTTACGCAGAAATTTCGTTTTGTTTCCGTGATAAAATTATATGCGGATATTATTTTCGCTCGACGTATACGTCGACGTAAGATGTTACACTGAAGTAGCAAATTATTATATACCTCGTGACATCCAAATGCCATTCCAGAGGCATTAAGGAACCAGATGCCCACCGTAAAACCTTACTACACTAATTTGCTACACTGAAGTAGCAAATTAGTGCAGCAAGTAGCAAATAATTTGAAATAATATGTCCTTATTGCAAGTAATACAAAAAATAATGTCATTATTACAAATAATACGAAAATAATTTGAAATAATATGCCATTATTACAAATAACAAATATTTTTCCATTATTACAAATAATTCCTAAATAATTTGAAATAACATGTCACTATTACAAGTAATATAAAAATATTTGTCAACAATTACAAATAATATCAAAAATATTTGTCCATTATTACAAATAGTACCAAAAATGTGTGATGTTTGTTCCACACTTGTCTAAGTAGTAAATAATTTGCTACACTGAAGTAGCAAATTATTATATTCCTCGTGGCATCCAAATGCCTGTCATCATCAGGAGTTATCATCAGGAGAGCATCATCCTGTCATCATCATGAAAGCATCAACCTGAAGGAGTGCGGCTTTTCATACCAGAATGGAAAACTAGTTTGCCATCATCAGAAGAGCAGCAGCGTGGGTGATGATGCTCTCATCAGGAGAACATCATTTGTCAGGCTGATGCTCTCCTGATGATGGCAACCTGGTTTTCCATTCTAGTTTCTACGTTCTTCTATTCATCTTTCATATATATGTTTCCATAGTAAATTTCTTTCTTCCTAGTTAATTCTTCACTATTCCATGTACACTTAACTGCCAGAAAAACTGGTACAGACAAGCTTATGCAAAACACATACCAACGTCACCTATGCGCGTACTCGGTTGCGCCCGCCAGTGCGTATATAAAGCGATAGACATCCTTGCAAGCTGTCAGAGCTGTTTTCGGCATGAGAATGACAGGTAGTAACGATTTAAGCGATTTTCAACGCGGTGTCATAGTCGGCGCTCGTCAGATGGGCCATAGTATTTCGGAGGTAGAAACGAAGTTCGGATTTTCACGGACGACCATTGCAAGGGTGTACCGTGACTACAAGAATTCCGGCAAAATCTCCAACCTACGATACAAGTGTGACCGTAAAAAGACATTGCGTGCACGTGACTATCGTCGGCTGTCAAGAATCGTTTCACGCGATAGGCGTGCAACACTCTCGCAGGTATCATCGTAATCAATGCTGGAGCTTCAACGAGCATCATTGTTCGGACTGTGCAACGTAGCCTGCACGATATGGGCTTTGGGAGCCGACGCCTAACTCGAGTCCCCTTGATAGGTGCACGACACTGAGCTATGCGCCTCGCGTGGGTACGGCAACACCGCCAATGGACATTTGATGACTGGAAACAAGCATCCTTTTCTGACGAGGAGCGTTTCCAACTGTATAGGGCAGATGGAAGGATTCGTGTGTGGCGCAAACACCATGAAACCATGGATCCCACCTGTCAACAGGGAACTGTACCGGCTGGTGGAGGGGGAAGGGGGGCCCGTAATGGTATGGGGTGTGTTTAGCTGGATTTCACTGGTATCCTTGTGGTACGTCCACAAACGTCTGTGACCGGCCAACGCTATGTGCGCATCCTTTCTGACGAGGTACATCCGTTCATGTCCTGCATTCATGCTAATGGGTTGAGCCTGTTCCAACAGGACAATGCACCTCCACACAAGTGACGGGACGCCACATTATGGTTAGAGGAGCATTCATCTGAGTTTGGGGTGTTGTCATTCCCACCTAAGCCCCCATTTCTGAACGTGGTAGAACACTTTTCGGATGCCATGCAACGCGCTATCGAACACAGGAATCCGAGAACTCGTAATACACCAGAATTGTGGAACGCTCTGCAGGAAGTATAGTGTGCATTGCCTACAGCATATTTCCAGAAGCTAGTGGAGTCCATGACCCGTCGTATTTCTGAAGTCCTGCGCTCCCGTGGGGGACCTACCAAGTATTAGACTGGTGTGCCAGTTTTTCTGGCACTTCAGTGTATATATATATACTGAAGAATACAGGCGAGACCAATAGTCAGTAGAGAGCAGATATACAATAGGAACAATATCTGAGAGAAAAGAAAGAGCAGAAGAACCCATCAAACATGGTACAAGAAGTAGCATAAACCATGCAAAGTCACAATGTGCAATAAACACCAATAAAGCCCAAAAAGTTAGAAAATTCGAAATGCCAACCTCGAGTATATTGTTGCAAAACGCGAAGTAAAAAACGCCATACACCAGAGAACGACAAACAAGAATGTTGAAATCGTCAGATGAGCACCAGCACTCAGAATACATGGCTTTTCAACTGTTTACAATGGCTGGAATCCACCAAAAGCCAGAAACATTGCTTCCTAAGCCATGCGATATATACACTGAAGAGCAATTGAATTAGAGATACCTATCTAGTGACGTGTAGGACTCGACAAGACACCGGAAGCTTTGGGAAGCCATACGGATCCACGACCCCTGAACAAACTCCCACAGTTCACGATGATTTGATGGAGGGGGTCAGAGACTCGAACATCTCTCTCGACGGCATCCCAGATGTGCTCGATGGGATTGAAGTCAGGTGACCTAGCTGGCCAAGGAAGCCAGATCACGTCGGTAGAGTGTTCGTCCAACCATCGGGATACCATTTGGGAGCTGCATTGTCTTGTTGCAGGATGAGGTCCCTAGTGGGTTGTTGAAGACGCACAAACGAGAGCAAATGGTCGTCCAGGATACCCCGGTAACGTTGACCTGTGAGGGTCGATGTCACACGTACCAGGGGTCTCATTTCAGTCCATGTAAGCAGTCCCCAGAAGAGAATGCCACCCCCACCAGCTTGAAGAGTACCCTGCTGGCAAGAAGGATCCATCGCTTCATGTGGTTTGCGCCGTACTCGGATCCTGCCATCCGCATGTACCAACGTGAATCTCGACTCATCAGTCCAGGCAACATTTTCCCACATGTCTAGGGTCCAGTGGTGATGTTTCCGCTCCCATGCTAATATTTGCACCCTGTGATGTGCGGTCAGCAGCGGTACACTCGTGCTGACCGCACATCACAGGGTGATACACTAGTCTAATACTTGGTAGGTCCCCGACGGGAGGGCGGGACTGCAGAAATACGACGGGAATGGACTCCACTTGCTTCTGGGAGTATGCTGTAGGCAATGCACAGCATACTTCCTGCAGAGCGTTCCACAATTCGGGTGTATTCCGAAGTCTCGGATTACGGTATTCGATAGCGCGTTGCATGGCATCCCAAATGTGTTATATCACGATCAGATCTGGGGACTTGGGTGGGAATGGCAACACCCCAAACTCAAATGAATGCTCCTCTAACCATAATGTGGCTTCCCGACACTTGTGTGGAGGTGCATTGTTCTGTTGGAACAGGCCCAACTCATCAGCATGAATGTAAGACATGAACGGGTGTACCTCGTCAGAAAGGATACGCACACAGAGTTGGCCGGGCACAAACATTTGTAGATGTACCAGGGGTCGCAGTGAAGTCCAGCTAAACACACCCCATACCATTGCAGAACCTCCAGCAGCCGGCAAAGTTCCCTGTTGACAGGAGGGATCCATGGCTTCATGGGGTTTGCGCCACACACGAATCCTTCCATCTGTCCGATACAGTTCGAAACGCGACTCGTCAAACTAGGCTACTTGTTTCCAGTCATCAAGTGTCCATTGGCGGTGTTGCCCTGCCCAAGCGAGGTGCATAACGTTGTGTCCTACACCCATCAAGGGGACTCGATTTGGGTGTCGGCTTCCAAAGCCCATATCGTGCAGGGTACGTTGCACAGTCCGGTCGCTGATGCTTGTTGAGGCTCCAGCATTGAATTCTGATTATACTTGCGAGAGTGTTGCACACCTATCGCGTGAAACGATTCTTGACAGCCGACGATGCTCACTTTCACCCAATTTTTTTTACGGCCACACTGGTATCGTATTCTGGAGGTTTTGCAGGAATTCTTGTAGTCACGGTATACCCTTGCAATGGTCGTCCGTGAAAAACCGAATTTTGTTTCTACTTCCAAAATACTATGGCCCATCTGACGAGCGCCAACTATGACACCGCGATGAAAATCGTTTAAATCGTTATTACTTGTCATTCCCATGCCGAAAACAGCTCTGACATCTGGCAAGGATGTCTATTGCTTTATACACGCACTGGCGGACGCAACCGAGTACGGGCATAGGTGATGTTGCTAGGCATTTTGCACAAGCTCGTCTGTACCAGTTTTCCTGGCACTTCAGTGTACATCATCATCATCATCATAAACAACCATTATCAATCCACTGCTGGACAAAGGTCTCTCCTGCAAGTTTCTTCCACAACGATCTATCTTGTGCCAGTCTCCTCTATGTTACTCCTGCATACTTTGGAATTTCATCCACCCATCTCCCATGTAGTCTTCTTCTGAGTCTTTTCCTGTCCCTTGGAATAAAGCCTAAACTTTCGGCTTTCCATCGACGGTCTGTCCTTCTAACAATATGTTCAACGTATTGCCATTTCAGGGATTTAACTCTGATGATGATGTCTTCCGTTCTTGTCATTTTGCTGAACCGCGAGTTCCCCTTTTTATCTCTTCTGGTTACAGAGCATGCACCTCTCCATGCTTCTTTTTCTGCAGTCTGTTTATGTTTCTTTTAGTTAAGGTCCACGTCTCTGCACCATACGTAAGCACTGGAAGGATGCATTGATCAAACACTTTTCTTTTAAGACGTAATGGCATATTGCTCTTCAAAATTATACTGTTTCTTTCAAAAGCTCTCCAGTCAAGTTTTAATAGCCCATTAATTTCTTCATCAATGTGATCCTCACTTAATATATGCTGTCCAAGATAAATGTAGGCATTGGTTATATCCAGCTTTTCTCCATCAATCGATAAATCTTCATTTCTTGTAAAAGCATTGTACATCACTTTTGTCTTCTGAAAGTTCATTTTTAATCCCACTTCTTAACTCTTGTCAGCAAGTTCCTGGATCATACTCTGCAGCTCTGATGAGGTAGTCGCAAAAATGACTATGTCATCAGCAAACCGAAGGTGAGTTAGTTAATCTTCATTAATCTTTATCCCTTGGTTTTCCGAGTTCAGTGATTGAAAGACATTTTCCAATGTGTCACTGAAGAGTTTGGGAGATATAGTGTCACCTTGCCTCACTCCCTTTCCAATTTGTATGTGTGTTGTACTCTCAAACAGCCGAATCTTTGCACTTGTATTTTCATAGATGTTATTAATAATATTAACGTATGCATCTTCAATACCGCAGGATCTCAGAAGTATTGTAACTGCTGATGGTTTCACCGAATTAATGAAGGGAAGATTCCTCAGGATTGGAACAACGCTACAATGATCCTGCTACATAAAGAAGGTGACATTGAGGACCTCTGGAACTACAGACCTATCAGCCTCCTATCAGTGGTTTATAAAATCTTCACTAAAGTTCTTTCACACCGATTGAAGGTGACACTGGACATGGCTCAACCAAGAGAACAAGCTGCATTCAGGAGTGGCTACAGCACAATAGATCATATCCACGTACTGAGAGAACTAATTGAAAGAGCGAGGGAACATGAACTTCCATTCTGCATGGCTTTCATCAATTATATATATCATCATCATCATCATCATTGTCAACCATTATCAATCCACTGCTGGACGAAGGTCTCCCCAAGTTTCCTCCACAACGGTCTGTCTTGTGCCAATCTCCTCCATGTCACTCCCGCATATTTACGAATTTCATCCACCCATCTCCCATGTGGTCTTTTTCTAGGTCTTTTCCTGTCCCTTGGAATCCAATCTAAAATTTCGGCTGTCCATCTATGGTCTGTCCTTCTGGCAGTATGTCCAGCCCATTGCCATTTCTGGGATTTAACTCTGATCATGATGTCTTCCACTCTCGTCATTTTTCGGATCCACGAGTTCCTCTTCTTATCTCTCCTGGTTATACCAAGCATGCACCTCTCCATGCTTCTTTGAGTTGTCTGCAGCCTTTGTATGTCTCTTTTAGTTAAGGTCCACGTCTCTGCACCATACGTAAGCGCTGGAAGGATGCATTGATCAAACACTTTTCTTTTAAGACATAACGGCATATTGCTCTTGAAAATTATGCTGTTTCTTCCAAAAGCTCTCCAGGCAAGTTTTGTACGCCGATTAATTTCTTCATCAATGTGACCCTCACTTGATATCTGCTGTCCAAGATAAACATACGTATCTGTTATCTCCAGTTTTTCTCCATCAATCGATAAATCTTCATTTCTTGTAAAAGCATTGAACATCACTTTTGTCTTCTGAAAGTTCATTTTTAATCCAACTTCTTTACTCTTGTCAGCAAGTTCCTGGATCATACTCTGCAGCTCTGATGGGGTAGTTGCAAAAATGACTACGTCATCAGCAAAACGAAGGTGGGTTAGATAATCTCCATTAATCTTTATCCCTTTGTTTTCCCAGTTCAGTGATTGAAAGACATTTTCCAATGTGGCATTAAAGAGCTTCGGAGATATGGTGTCACCTTGTCTCACTCCCTTTCCAATTTTTATGTGTGTTGTATTTTCAAACAGCCGAATCTTTGCACTTGCATTTTCATAGATGTTATTAATAATATTAATGTATGCATCTTCAATACCGCAGGATTTCAGAGCCGTGGTAACTGCTGATGGTTTCACCGAATCAAAGGCTTTTTCATAATCGATAAAAGCCATGCACAATGGAAGTTCATATTCCCTCGCTCTTTCAATTAGTTCTCTCAGTACGTGGATGTGATCTATTGTGCTGTAGCCACTCCTGAATCCAGCTTGTTCTCTCGGTTGAGCCATGTCCAAGTGTTACCTTCAAGCGGTGTGAAAGAACTTTAGTGAAGATTTTATAAACCACTGATAGGAGGCTGATAGGTCTGTAGTTCCTGAGATCCTCAATGTCACCTTTTGTATGTAGCAGGATCATTGTAGCATTGTTCCAATCCTCAGGAATCTTTCCTTCATTAAGGCAATGAGTGAAAATTTGGGCGAGTACTGTTTCAATTTCTCCACTTGCTTCTTGTATGATGTCTATAGTAATTCCATCTTCTCCTGGAGCTTTCCCCCGCTTCATGTTCTTGATTGCATGAGCAACTTCTGCTGGGAGGACTGGAAGAACTCTGGTACCTTTCATGATGTCTGGAGTACATGTATCATCCCTTTCATATAGTTTGGAGTAGAAATCTTTCACTCTTGTCAAAATTTCGCCTCTATTTCTTGTTATAGAACCATCTTCTTTTCTCAGAGCCATAATCTGTTTTCTTCCCTTACTGAGATGTCCCTTTGCTATCTTTAGGCTTTGGTTGTTTTCAATTGCTTTCCTCACTAGCTCACAGTTGAATTTCCTTACGTCTTCAATGATACTTTTTCGTGCTGTCTTGCATAGCTCTATATATTCCACTTTGGAAGTCACATCTTCTTTAGTTGTCCTCATCTCTCTTCTTTTTTGCATCAACATTTTGGTTTTTCCTGATAATTTGTTTACATGCAACTTGTTCTTAGACCCAGCTAATTTTGTTGCTGTTTCCATAAGAGCTTTGGTTACTTTTCTGTTAACTTCAGAAATATCCACTTCTTCCGATGTTAGGCCTTCTAAAGCAGAGAATCTGTTCTTCAGTTCCAACTTGAAAGTATTATGGTGTTTTTTAAGGTTGGTTATGTCAATACAATATGTTTGTCTTATGAGCTTGCCACGTTCCAGTTTAGTGTTGAGGTGCATCTTACATCTCACCAATCTATGGTCACTACCTGTGTTGAACTTGTTTAGCACACTGCAGTCTTCGATGACGAATTTTTTGTTACACATAATAAAATCAATTTCACTTGTCGTCCCAATTGGATGTCTCCATGTCCATTTCCTGTGTGGCTTTTTCTTGAAACAGGAATTCAAGATGAAAAATCCTTCTGCCTCTGCAAACTCAACGAGAGTATTTCCACGCTGGTTTCTGTTGCCGTGACCGAATTTACCTACTGAAGTTTCATTCTGTTGCCGTTGCCCTATTTTTGCATTGAAATCTCCCATAATTATCTTCAAGTGCTGCTTACCTTTATTATTTAGATGACGAATTTCCTCATAAAATTCTTCAATTTCTTCTTCAGGATGACTTGTGGTGGGTGCGTAAGTTTGAATAATCTGAGCCTGGTATCTTCTCGATAGTTGGTTAACGAGTCGTGCAGCTCTGTCAGAGGAACTTTCAACTTCTACCACTTTATCCGTCAGTTTCGTGTTTATTATAAATCCAACACCACTAGTTCTGCCAGTATCTGTCCCACGATAATAGAAGAGATGTCCACTTTTCAGTTCAATGAGATCTTCTCCTTTTCTCCTTACCTCACTCAGCCCGACGATGTCCCACTTGATCCTTTGTAGTTCCTCTTCCAATTCAAGAAGCCTTGAATCAGAAGATAGGGAGCGTCCGTTGTAGGTAGCCAAGGTCAGCATCAAATGGCAGCCTAGTCCGGTCCTCCGGGGATTCTTAGCACCCTCTGCCTTCATGTCGCACTGGCCGCTGCCTTGGCCAGGTACATTCCAGCTGCCGGAGACTGAGGGCCAAGATTTAAGTTGTAGAGTCATTTTGGAGGTGTTTGGCCATAACTCACCACGCTGGCCAAGCGGGTTGGTGAGTGTGGGATAGCATTTCCTCTGATCCCGATGGTATAGTTATACCGCTATTTGCGGTCGTCAGAGCCCCTTTAGTGGGAACAGGATGCACCACGAGAAGGCGGGGTTGACATTTGTCAAGGAGAGACTGTGATGTTACGCATCACCTGACCTTACATCCCATTATATATATATATATATATATATATATATATATATATATATATATAAATACACTATCTACCAACAAGTAATTGACACCCCTGCAATAGACGATATCTGCGGTCCTGATACACGTCACGGCCGCCGCCGTTAAATATCGTGTGGGGAACAACAACGCAGCCAGTTGCATGCAAGATGCCACGCAGTTCGGAGTTCTCTGATTTCGAGAAAGTTGTAATCGTCGGGTATCAGAGAAATGGCCGATCCATACGTGACATATCCAGCCAGTTGAAATACCCAAAATCGACAGTGGCCTACGTGATTGGCACGTGGAAGATGAGAGGTGACTGTCGGAATGTGCCCCGACCCGGCAGACCCACAAAACTGGGAGTTAGAGACCGACGGGTGCTGGCCAGAGAAATTCGGAAGAACCGCACCAAATCGATGGGCCACATCCGCGAGGAGTTTCGAAAGGCATCCGGGAGTGTTCTTTTGATGAATACCATCCGTAAGGAAGCCCATCTGCTCGGTTATCATGGATGTGCTGCCGCCCACAAGCCTTTGATCACCAAGTCCAATAGCGCTGCTCGGCTAACGTGGTGCAAAGAACGTCGACAGTGGACCGTTGAACAGTGGAAACAGGTTCTCTGGAGCGACGAATCAAGGTTCACCCTCTACCGTTCGGATGGCAGGGTTTGGGTTTGGCATCTGCCTGGAGAACGCCTCCTGCCGTAATGTATTGTGCCAAGTGTGAAGTTCGGCGATGGTGGAATTATGCTATGGAGGTGTTTCTGCTGGTATGGCACGGGAACCTTGGTCGCAATTCCTGGTAGACTCAACACCAAAACCTACTGCACCATTATGGATGACCATGCGCTTCCTACGTTGTGGCAGTTTTACGGGGTAGACCCATGTTACTTTCAGGATGACAATGCCACCTGTCATGTTGCGAGGTCCACCATGGCTTGGTATGGTGACAATGGGGTTAATCGAATGGACTGGCCTGCGCAGAGCCCGGAACTTAACCCTATCGAGCACCTCTGGGATGAGTTGGAGCGTCAACGTAAGGGGTGCCCCCACCGTCCGAAATCGGTGAAGGAACTGACGTGTCTTCTCCAAGCCGAGTGGAAGAAAATACCGCTAGCCGTCGTACAACGCCTGGTTGAGAGTATGCCCCGATGGGTCGCAGCTGTAATCGCCGCTCGTGGAGGCTCCACCAGCTATTGAAGGTGAATAAACTTTGTTTTCCTTTACTTGTCCAATTACTTGTTGGTAGATAGTGTGTATATATATATATATATATATTTGGACACCTCTTCTACTATCGTGGGACAGATACTGGCAGAACTAGTGGTGATGGATTTATAATAAACAAGAAACTGAAGGATAAAGTTGTAGAAGTTGAAAGTTTCTCTGACAGAGCTGCACGACTCGTTATCCAACTCTTGAGAAGATACCAGGCTCAGATTATTCAAACTTATGCACCCACCACAAGTCATCCTGAAGAAGAAATTGAAGAATTTTATGAGGAAATTTGTCATCTAAATAATAAAGGTAAGCAGTACTTGAAAATAATTATGGGAGATTTCAATGCAAAAATAGGGCAACGGCAACAGAATGAAACTTCAGTAGGTAAAGTCGGTCACGGCAACAGAAACCAGCGTGGAAATACTCTCGTAGAGTTTGCAGAGGCAGAAGGGTTTTTCATCTTAAACTCCTTTTTCAAGAAAAAGCCACACAGGAAATGGACATGGAGACATCCAAATGGGACGACAAGTGAAATTGATTTTATTATGTGTAACAAAAAATTTGTCATAGAACACTTCAGTGTGCTAAACAAGTTCAACACAGGTAGTGACCATAGATTGGTGAGATGTAAGATGCACCTCAACACTAAACTCGAATGTGCCAAGCTCATAAGACAAACAAAGTGTATTAACATAACCAACCTTAAATAACACCATAATACCTTCAAGTTGGAACTGAAGAACAGATTCTCTGCATTAGAAGGCCTAACATCCGAAGAAGTGGATATTTCTGAAGTTAACAGAAAAGTAACCAAAGCTCTTATGGAAACAGCAACAAAATTAGCTGGGTCTAAGATCAAGTTGCATGTGAACAAATTATCAGGAAAAACCAAAATGTTGATGCAAAAAAGAAGAGTGATGAGGACAACTAAAGAAGATGTGACTTCCAAAGTGGAATATGTAGAGCTATGCAAGACAATACGAAAAAGTATCACTGAAGACGTAAGGAAATTCAACTATGAACTAGTGAGAAAAGCAATTGAAAACAACCAAAGCCTAAAGATAGCAAAAGGACATTTCAGTAAGGGAAGAAAACAGATTATGGCACTGAAAAAAGAAGATGGTTCTGTAACAAGAAACAGAGGCGAAATTTTGACAACAGTGAAAGATTTCTACTCCAAATTATATAAAAGGGATGATACATGTACTCCAGACATCATGGAAGGTACCAGTACCAGAGTTCTTCCAGTCCTCCCAGCAGAAGTTGCACATGCAATCAAGAACATGAAGCGGGGAAAAGCTCCAGGAGAAGATGGAATTACTGTAGACATCAGACAAGAAGCAAATGGAGAAATTGAAACAGTACTCGCCCAAGTTTTCACTCGATGCCTTAATGAAGAGAAGATTCCTGAGGTTTGGAACAACGCTACAGTGATCCTGCTACATTAAAAAGGTGACATTGAGAATCTCAGGAACTACAGACCTATCAGCCTCTTATCAGTGGTTTATAAAATCTTCACTAAAGTTCTTTCACGCCGTTTGAAAATAACACTGGACATGGCCCAACCGAGAGAACAAGCTGGATTCAGGAGTGGCTACAGCACAGTAGATCATATCCACGTATTGAGAGAATTAATTGAAAGAGCGAGGGAATATGAACTTCCATTATGCATGGCTTTTATCGATTATGAAAAAGCCTTTGATTCGGTGAAACCATCAGCAGTTGCAATGGCTCTGAAATCCTGCGGTATTGAAGATGCATACATTAATATTATTAATAACATCTATGAAAATGCAAGTGCAAGGATTCGGCTGTTTGAAAATACAACTCACATAAAAATTGGAAAGAGAGTGAGACAAGGTGCCCCCGAATATCTTTGAAGCTCTTTAATGCCACAGTGGAAAATATCTTTCAATCACTGAACTGAGAAAACAAAGGGATAAAGGTAAATGGAGATTATATAATCCACCTTCGTTTTGCTGATGACGTAGTCATTTTTGCAACTATCCCATCAGAGCTACAGAGTATGATCCAGGAACTTGCTGACAAGAGTAAAGAAGTGGGATTAAAAATGAACTTTCAGAAGACAAAAGTGATGTTCAATGCTTTTACAAGAAATGAAGATTTATCGATTGATGGAGAAAAGCTGGAGATAACATACACGTACGTTTATCTTGGACAGCAGATATCAAGTGAGGGTCACATTGATGAAAAAATTAATCGGCGTACAAAACTTGCCTGGGAAACTTTTGAAAGAAAGAGCATAATTTTCAAGAGCAATATGCCATTATGTCTTAAAAGAAAAGTGTTTGATCAATGCATCCTTCCAGTGCTTACGTATGGTGCAGAGACGTGGACCTTAACTGAAAGAAACATACAAAGGCTGCAGACAACTCAAACAAGCATGGAGAGGTGCATGTTTGGTGTAACCAGGAGAGATAAGAAGAGAAACTCGTGGATCAGAAAAAGGACAAGAGTGGAAAACATCATGATCAGAGTTGCATCCCTGAAATGGCAATGGGCTGGACATACTGCCAGAAGGACAGACCATCGATGGACAACCGAAATTTTAGATTGGATTCCAAGGGACAGGAAAAGCCCAAGAAGAAGATCACATGGGAGACGGGTGGATGGAATTCGAAAGTATGCGGGAGTGACATGGAGGAGATTGGCACAAGACAGACCGTTGTAGAAGAAACTTGGGGAGACCTTCATCCAGCAGTGGATTGATAATGGTTGACAATGATGATGATGAGGATATGAAAATGCAAGGTGGTGGAAGGTTCGGATATTTGAGGATACAGCACAAATAAGAATTGGAAAGGGGGTGAAACAGGGCGACACCATATCTCCCAAGTTCTTTAACGCCACATTGGAAAATGTCTTTCTATCATTGAACTGGGAAAACAAAGAGATGGAGATTACTTAACTCACCTTCGTTGATGACTAAGTCAGCTTTTTAACTACATCTACAGAGCTGCAGAATATGATCAAAGAACTTGTTGACAAGAGTAAAGAAGTGGGATTAAAATGAACTTTCAGAAGACAAAAGTGATGTACAATGCTTTTACAAGGAATAAACTTTTATCGATTGATGGAAAAAAGCTTGAGACAACCGATACCTACATTTATCTTGGGCAGCAAGTATCAAGTGAGGGTCACATTGATGAAGGAATTAATCGCCGTATATAACTGGGACGGAGAGCGTTTGGAAGAAACAGTACAATTTTTAAGAGCAGTATGCCATTATGTCTTAAAAGAAAAGTATTTAATAAATGCATCCTTCCAGTGCTTACGTATGGAGCAGAGACATGGACCTTAACTGAAAAAGACATACAAAGACCGCAGACAACTCAAAGCAGCATGGAGAGATGTATGCTTGGTGTAACCAGGAAAGTTAAGAAGAGTATCTTGTGGATAAGAAAAATTAGAGGAGTGGAGGAAATGATAACCATGGTGAAATCACTGAAATTGCAATGGGCTGGTCATGTTTCCAGAAGAACTGATCACCGACGAGCAACCGAAAACTTAGACAGGATTCTGAGGGACAGGAAAAGACTCAGAAGAAGATCCCATGGGAAATGGATGGATGAAATTTGAAAGTATGCTGGAGTGACATGGAGGAGACAGCCTCAAGACAGACAATTGGGGAAGAAACTTGGGGAGACATCCAGCAGTGGACTGATAATGGTTGATGATGATGATATATATAAGGCAGCAGCAGATGATGATATATATATATATATATATATATATATATATATATATATATATATATATATATATATATATATATTCTATAAAGAAGATACCTAAGCAAAAAAATACATATATAATTTTGACTCACACCTAGTACAACATAGAAAAGGTTATGTATCTACCTGTGTGAGTAAAAGGAAAAAAGATAAAAAAATAAAATAAAACAACTGAATGTAGAAGGTGTCGAGAATACTGAGCCTTGGATTTATCAAGGACCAGCAAAAACTCTGCATTTTCTCACTTCCACAAAGACCTAGTTGGAAATGGGTTTCTGCAAGGCCATAGATGCAAGTAACATTCCCACCTAAAATAGTTTAAAAATATATATAAGTCATGTCCTCCGTAGAGTTGCATGACCTAGCACTAGTTAACAATTTCGCTTGCATCCATTAACCTTCCTGGCCCGACCCATGCTCTTCATCTGTTACTATTAAACAGAGAGAAGAAGATTAAAGAGAACTCAAGCTGTGAGAGTGACATAATAATTAGAAATGATTTTCAGCCATAACGAAATTCCAAGTTCGTTTGAGAGAGAATTTAAACCTGAAAATCAATGCAAAAGAAATCCAAATTTTACATTGCAATTAAAAAAGGAAATGTTAATTTTTAACGAACAGATTTTTGAAAGAAAACTTGAGTCTAAAACCCCCTACTCTACAACTTATGACAGCACGAAAACGAGAATAAGTTAAAGATAATAATTAACTAAAGAAAACTTTGTGAAAGTTATATACCTTAAACAGTTAGTTGCAATATGTACAAAGTATTTCAGCAGTGCTTTAAGTGCATAATTAATTAGTTATTAAGAACTTAACTACTTTGAAAAAACAGCGCATAGACCGCGCATAGAAAAGGAACAAGCTTAGCCATCTTCTGTTCCTAGGTACCCCAAAAGACGCTCAAAGTTACAAAGAAAAGAAAGAGTTAAAACCCGCAAAAATGTTAACAGACAAACCAATGCCTAAAAGCTGAAAAGCAAAAAAACGACAGAGAACAAGTACATGAAGTACAAACATTGAACTTATAAAACCTAGAACCCAAAAACAAGGAAGAGAGCTTACCTCTTGTGTGACAAAAACTTTTCTCCTCACAAGAGAAGAACATGGCTGACCTCTTCCGCCACTCCCTAGACGCTGGGGGCAGTGAGGGAAAGAACACCAAGAAGGAGACGTCTGATACCAACGAAATTTATACAGCATAATAACGGAATGCAGATGATAACGTGATCAAAACATTATGGCAAAATACAGCTGTATTTGCTGATAAACTGAAAAATAACATTTCCATGTAACATAGTTAGTACGAGGTTAAACAGCCATGAACTGCGTCACACTGTGCAATTCTGGCATGGAGTCTGTCGTACAGATGTTGGATGTAAGTTTGGGGTATTGAGTTACAAGCATCCTCAACCTGAACGCGTAAATCGGAGATAGTCGTGGCTGGCCGTGGAGATCGGATAAGTCGTTGTCCCATAAAATCCCACACGTGCTCAATGGGGGACAATTCCGGTGAACGTGCAGGCCATGGAAGTTGTCTCACACCCTGAAGTGCATGTTGCCTTGCACGTGCCGTGTGTGGGCGTGCGTTATCTTGATGGAAAACACCACGATGGACGGCACTTACAAATGGTACAACGACGGGCTGATTGATGTTGTTGATGTAGGAGGTGCTGTTTAGCGTACCCGGTACAAACACTAGCTGCGTACGGGAGTGATAGCTGATCGCTCCCCACACCAGGAGACCAGACGTAGACCCTGTGTGTCGCTGGTTGATGCAAGAAGGGTGGAGACGCTCCCCTGTGCGTCTGCGAACTCGCATACGGCCATCGGAAGTTCCCAAGCAAAATCTGATTTCATCGCTGAGCACGACAGATCGCCATTGCGTTCTCCAGTGCAGACGTTGGCGACACCACTGCAGCCGTTCCTGACGGTGGGCTTCAGTCAGAGGTACACATGCCAGAGGCACACGTGCACATAGTCCTGCATGCAGTAGACGGTTGCGGATTGTTCGCACAGTCACCTCTGGTGCAACGGCAGCTCGGATTTGCGTCGCAGTGGATGTTCTGCTTGACAACGTCGCTCTTCTTATGCGTCGATCGGTCCGCTCATCAGTCCGTCTATGACTCCCGGTTCCACGTCTTCTCGTGTGGGAATGTTCCTCGGACCATCTACGCCACCATTGTACCACCACCGATACTTCCCATCCAATTCGCTCCGAAATACGACGATACGACCACCCGGCCTCGCGGTGTCCGACTAGACGACCTCGCTCAAAGTCCGATAACTGCTGAAATCGTACACGTCTTCCATGTCCAGTCATTGCAGCTTCTTCAGGGTCTTCGCACGTGTCCGTACGCCGACGAATGATTGCATTCACTTCGCCGTACTCCTTAAATACCACCGACGATAATTTGCATATTATGCCGTGCTGTGGCGTAAGCGCTTACCGGTTGGTCCCGAAATTAACATCACACCTACGTAAACCTAACCCAATTAACATATGTAAATTTCATGATCGTCCGCCAATTCTTTCTTGGTGTTCTTTTTTCACTTTCCGGCAGTGTATATATCAATCATCATCTGCATATATCTATCTATCATCATCAACCATTATCAATCCACTGATAATGGTTGATGATGATATATGTATATATAAATATATCAGGCAGCAGATGATGATGATAATATATATATCAATCATCATCTGCATATATCTATCTATCATCATCATCAACCATTATTATCAATCCACTGCTGGACGAAGGTCTCCCCAAGTTTCTTCCACAATTGTCTATCTTGACTCTGTTTCCTCTATGTCACTCCAGCATACTTTCGAATTTCATTTATCCATCTCCCATGGGGTCTTCTTTTGAGTATATATACACTGCAGGCCACCCAAATTGCAACACCAAGAAGAAAGCATCCGATTGGCCTGAAATTCGCAGCATGCGTCGCCCGCGAGAGGACATGCAAACGATTAGCATTGCAGGGCATATGCAAATGATATGCGCCCGGCACGCCACCGAGAAGCACTATAAGAAGGGTGCACAGAAGGAGGGTCGCAAGTAGTGGAAGTGTGTTCTGTTGCCGGACCTGTGCGTGGGAAGCTTCCTGATGCCTCGTCGCAGAATACAGCAGTCATTCCAGCACGTTTCGGAGTTCGACAGAGGACGAATTGTAGCTTATCGCGACAGCGGTTTATCGTATCGAGACATCGGCGCCCGTGTTGGACCACATCCAGCCACAGTGAGGCGAGTATGGATTCGGTGGAGGGACGGACGGACCGACGTGAGCGATTGCCGCAGCAGCGGCACACCACCGAACGAGAGGACCGGCATATTGTGCTGCAGGCATTGACGGCTCGCACCGCCACATCACGGACGTTAGCGCAGGAATTAGGGTGTGTTGCACAACAACCTGTGTCAGCACGTACCGTTCGACGTTGTCTGCAGGAGCGGGGACTTGTCGCACGGCGCCCATTGCTCCGATTACAATTGACGTTACACAACCGGCGAGTGCGGCGGCAATGGTCCGTTGAACGCCGCACCTGGACTACGGAATGGCACGACATTGTCTTCTACGACGAATCCAGCTTCTGCCTGCAACACCACGATGGTCGGATCCGTGTGTGGCGGCACCGCGGCGAGAGACTGTATGACACCTGCATTATGCATCGCCATAGCGGTCCGTCGCCTGGCGTTATGGGTTGGGGCGCAATTGGGTATGGCAGCCGCACTCATTGGGTACGAATCGCCGGTACACTCAACAGCCACCGCTCCATCTCCGACGTTTTGGAGCCGGTAGTCCTCCCTTACCTGCAGAACCTGACTGCTGGCACGTTTCAACAGGACAATGCTCGCCCGCACGTGGAACGCATCATGCAACAATTCTTCACGGCCCACCAGGTGTTACTGCTGCCGTGGCCCGCCTGTCCTACCGATATGTGGCCCATCGAACATGTCTGGTCGCTGATCGGCAACCGAGTGGCCCGGCAAGCACCACCCGTGGCTACGCGTGATAAGCTGTGACAACGTGTGGAAGCAGCCTGGAACGATATACCCCAAGCCCTCATCCAAAGCCTCTTTCGTTCGATGCCGCGGCGTGTAGCGGTCGTTATTGCCAGCCCTGGGGGCCACACGAACTATTGATGTCTGCGTGTTCCGCAAGTCGCACGGGCCTGTAAGCTCAATCGTTTCATCTTTGTATCTGTTGTTATGTGTCCTGTAAATCTTGCTTTGCTATCTCGTGTCCTTCTTGTTGTTGCATTTTGGGAGGCCAGCAGTGTATTATAAATCTCCAAAACTCTTGATCCATATCTCCCTAACTCTTTAATGCCTGATTACAAATTGTCTTTCGATCATTGGACTGGGAAAACAAAGGGATAAAGTTTAGTGGGGATTATTTAACTCACTTTCATTTTGCTGATTTGCTGTTGACATAGCCATTTTTGCAACTGCTCATTCAGATCTATAGAGTATGATACAAGACCTTGCTGACAAAGGCAAAGAAGCCGATTACAAATGAACTTTCAAAAGACAAAATTGATATGCAATGCTTTTTCAAGAAAAGAAGATTTATCGATTGATGGGGAAAAGCTGCAGATAATCGATACCTATATTTGCCTTAGACAGCAGACATCAAGCGAGGGTCACATTGATGAAGAAATTAATCGGCGTTTAAAAATTGGTTGGAGAGATTTTGGAAGAAACAGTCCAATTTTTAAGAGCCATGTGTCTTAAAAGAAAAGTGTTCAATCAATGCATCTTTCCGTGTGTTTAGATAAGGATCGGAGACATGGATCTTAACTAAAAAAGACACACAAAGACTTCAGGCAACTGAAAGAAGCATGGAAAGATGCATGCTTGCTGTATCCAGGAGAGAGAAGAAAAGGAACCAGGAGAAAGGCCACTGATAGTCAACCGAAGTTTTGGACTGGATTCCAAGAGATAGGAAGAGATCCAGAAGAAGACTACATGGGAGATGAGTGGAGGATATTCGAAAGCACGAGGGAGTGACATGAAGGAGACTTGCTCAAGACAGACCGTTGTGGAAGAACCTTTGGGAGACCTTCATCCAGCAGTGGATTGATAATGGTTGACAATGATGATGATGTAAAGGTAAGGTTTTGTATTCTGGTTTTGAAAATATGAAATAGTGCAGTGTTTCTAAACTAGTTTTTATAATAAAATTTGAATGAAAAATTAATACAAAAGTTAAAATAGACATAGGTTTAAGGCAGCCTACAAAGTATTCATTTATTTGTGTATATTTTATATTATAAATTAACATAATATAAAATTATGTGTTTTTTCCTTTATTTTTCTTTTAGGAGGCATTCAAAATTTTACAATAATAATTAACATTTTGAAATTTCTATTATACCTTTTTTACATTTCTACATTTGTAAGGCCATTCACTAGAAAAGCATGTAACCAAGGTTCTGCTATATTTATATCCATATTCATTTATTTTTGTATATTTCTATTGCGATCGTCCTTCCACGCTGGCTTTGATATACAGCTAAGGTTAATCTTCTGCAAAATTTTTTTTGCATAAGCTAGGACTGGAAGGATGCATTGATTATACACTAGACATAATGGGGAATTGCTGTCGAGAATTGTACTGTTTCTTCCAAACACTCTCTAGCTAAGTTTTACGCTCTTATTGATTTCTTCTTTGACGTGGCCCTTGCTTGATATCTATTGCGCTACATAAATATAGCCATTGTTAACTTCTAGATTTACTCCATCAATCACCGAATCTGATGTGGCTGTAGCTGATATCTATAGCGCAAAGTAAATGCAGCCATTGTTAACTTATAGATTTGTTCCATCAATTTCTGAATCTGATGTGGCTCTGCTTGATCTATGTTGTGCAAAGTAAATGTCATCATTGTTAACTTCTAGATTTGCTCCATCAATCACTGAATGTGATGTGGCTCTGCTTGATATCTGTTGTGCAAAGTCAATGCAGACATTGTTAACTTATAGATTTGTTCCATCTATTTCTGAATCTGAATTGCTTGAAAAGTATTATATATCCATTTTGCTTTCTCAAAGTTCATTTTTAAGCCCACTTCTTTACTCTTGTTAGCAAGAGATTGGAAAAGAATCGTCTGAACCGATGAGTGCATGTTCCCGGATTCAACATGAAGATAGAAAAGTCCGCATTTGTTGCCACTCAAATGAAAAGCAGGAACTAGACTGGAAGATTAAACGAAAACAGGCCGTCGGAACGCCGCGATGCCATGATATAAGAAGTGATCTCATGGACATCAGTTGATTCCCGTTAAATTTGTTCGTCGTCAGTTCCTACTGAGGCACTGTTTCGGACCCTGAACATAGTGTTCATGCACCTGGATGGTATCATACTAAACCCTTTCACCAAAATGACGTCCGTTTATCAAGGGCAGGGTTATGCAGTAATGGTATGTGGATCACGTAGAAGCATTTAGTGTGCCCCTCTGGCACCCAAATTCCTCAGATGTGAATCTTTGTTGAACGTTTGTGGAAGGCAGAACTCGCTGGTATGGGCCAGATAATATTCATTCCTTTGCCCAACTCTGCAACGTCCAGCTAGTGCAGAACATTTTATTTTTATTTTATTGTAAAATGACCACCGGCTTTTCCCAGGAGGAGGAAGGGGGGGTCGGAAAAAGCGCATGCTCACAAGTACGCGACCTATGTCTCATCCGAGACTCGACTCTTTGCCCGACTGATCAGAAGACCGAGCCTCAGATTTTCGTTGTTATTAGAAGCGCATCCGTTTTGGAAACATAGTTTTTTTGAGGCAGAATAACATCTGATGATCCGGAACATTTTTTACTGGTTGCGGTGAATTCGGAAATAAGTCATTGTTGGATTTTGAACTAAATTCCCGAAATTATCAATTTTTCAGTTTCTTAAGCGCACTAACAGGAAGTATTTGTGTAAAACTCACTTCTGTGATTCAATACACCATATTTCCAGCGGATATGTATTCATCAAAGACATTAGAGGAAAATACACATGCTACTTCAGGCATACATCGAAATCCGTTATTGTGGGAGTAGCTAGTGTATCGACGTGTGTTCGCGCAAGTATTTGAGTTCCAGGTCTTGGTATTTAAAGCAATTGCTTTCAAGATGAAATGGTAGATTACACTGCCCAACACACATTTTGTTGCCTTAAAAGTTAGACCTGTTCGTGGAAACATTTGAGGCGTTGATTCCAAAAATGGCATCGGCTTTGCCCTATCAGCTATAGTTTTGGAGATACGGAATAGCCACCTTATATCATGATTCATCCCGTCGTCCGTCGAATTTGGAATCCTTAATCGCATAAACTGCTATTTTGATAATATTTTGATAAATGTTGATGCTATTAATATTACACACTCTTAAAACAACCACATATTACTAAATCAGTTTATTTCAACCCATTTGCTCAGAGATGTTTTGAAATAAACATATTAATCAGTTCGATAGGCCCATTTCCCCCAGAAGGCCTCTGACATCAATGCAGAACACTAGGTTGTTGTATTTAGAGAAGAAAGGCAGCAAATCCTTTTCTCTGCTACGATAAAACGTAGCGTTGGTTCCAGAATGAAGCAAATTCTTTTAATTCAACCTGGAGGCCAGCAATTCCGAAGACCCTTTTGAGAGGCTCAGATCCCTGATGAGGTCACTTAGTTCATGTTGGTTACAACGTTGAGCACTTGATGAAGCTCCCACAAAATCACTGTAACTTTCTACACTTCTGTTATCTTGTATATCATAAGATATGCGTGCTTCATCATCATCTTGGAGCTGTGGTAGCTGGCAGAAAGATGTAACGGCTATCCCATTTGAGTGTGGATAAGGTCGTTTTGCTAAATCTAGGCGTGGTATGTTCACTAGCTTCGATTATGTCGATTGAGCCCTTAATGTTGACAAGACAAAAATAACAGTCATCGTGGAGTTTTGGTTCCTTCCAAACCATTAGTGCTCCAAATTTTAGGCAATTCCTTTTTCATTTGTCCATTGCTGCAAATGCTCTGTACAAGTTTTGCATATGATATGGGGGAACCACAGTTTATCTGGGTCTCCAAGCTGCACCTCAAAATTACTAAGATATGCCCTGTACGCAAACTCTGAAGTATTTGCCCCACTTTTTTTAAGGTGTACTCGCCAGAAATGTAGCAAAAGACAACTGGATGATTTAAGCAGAGTCTTCGTGAGGAATCCACGGAGTCTGCTCAACTTGCAAACATAAATTTATCACATTACAATCTACAGTCGTACAGGTGTTCACAAACTCACAATTAGGCTAACCAAACACTAGCTTTACAATCATACAGTAGAACATTAAATTCATATATATTGCAATTATTGTAATTCAGTTTCACGTAATTCCAGGAGCAACACAACACAGACTCCGTCCGTATTCATCCGATTCCAGTCGCTATCTGCCGATTTCTGTTCTTGGCGAGCTTTGCTTCACGGCATCTTTGCTAAAGCTGGCATACCTACATACGCCAAGGAACCAAAATATTCCTTTATCGCCCTGAACAATCACTGATTAAAAGTACAGACTTTATTATATTTCTCCACATCTGCATCTAAGTATTTTCAAAAACTAGAGTTGATATGGCAAAACCAATGCCATATTTGAAATCAGCGCCCCAAATATACACAAGAATAGATGCAACTTCCAAAGCCTTATACATTTTTTTGTTGGGATGTGTAATTTATTAGTAGTTTACTTTCTTCTTTTGTACACTTTCCAAACGTAGGTTGAAGAAGCGTATATGCTCCAGTTCTGTCCGTCTGTCTGTCTGTCTGTCCGCAAGATAACTCGCGTAAAAATGGTTCGATATCGATGAAACTTTATGTGGTTAAACAACCAGGGGACGAACCATACTGAAAATGGGCGAAATGGTGTCAAAAGTCAGGACATAGGAGCGGGATCCATTCCATCGCCCTTATGCATCATAACTTACGTAAAAATGCTTAGATTGCAACAAAACGTCCCCATATTGTTCCAGAGGTATACTGAACCGGTTCTGTTGAATATCATCGAAATGGGGTCAAAGGTCAGAACACAGGAGCGAGATTTATTTCCCAGCCATTATCCTCATAAACTTGACTACAAATGCTTCTATTGCGACAAAACGTTAGTATGTTGTTCCGGAAGTATACTGAACCAATTTATATAATTCTGTTTAATTTCATCGAAATGGGGCCAAAGGTCATGGCGCAGGATCGAGATTTATTCCACAGCCATTATCCTCATAACTCGAGGAATAACTTGAGTAACGATTTCTTGTATGTTGGAAAGCGTATCATAATCAATGCAACTGCATGAATTTACTAACTTGTTTAATTTCTCTTCTCTATGTATATGGCTCGCCCCCGATATGGCCTGAAGGTTTCTTGTTTACTAGATTCATTTTGATTTTCATTAGACATGAGAACTTGCTAATTAGAATTTGATCCAGGAAGTTCTCGGTTCTTACGCGAACATTCTTTATGCGTCATTTCTGCAGTACATTATGAATTGAATCAGACATTCTTGATTTCCAATAGCGATTTGTTTACCGCCAGCTCCACCATTCATAGATGACGCTGAATGTTCAATTAATTCCCGTTGTTTTGTAAGCGCCAGCATTACGTTTGCTAGTCTGTTCTCCAATGTCTTTGGTATTCGTGTGATAGATAAATAGATTCTTTCATGATGAAAGTTTGAATCCCAGACTTGTAGAATACAAGATTTTGAATCCCAGACTTGTAGAATTCCATGGGTTTCGATGCAAAAAAAGTAGAAAGCGTTCGCCGTACCTCCTCCACATTTCGAAGTGTAGTCCCAGCAAGATGGTTTTGCACGCTACGAAAAAGGTGGCAGTCGGGTGGAGCGATGTCAGTGAAATATGCTGGATGCGGAAGTTTGCCCATCCGAAATCCTGCAAACAAGTGCAGCCAATTCATCGACTTTTGCCTGTGGATTTCCCTCAACAGCAGCTCTCAGCACGTCATTATCCAGCTCAACAGGCCGTCCGGGAAACTGCATATCCTTGAGGCTGGTGTCTCCCTTCGAAATTTCTGGAAGCAGCGTTTACATTTCCTGACCTCCAGGGTATCCGGCGCATATGCGGCATTGATGTTTCGTGTTGCTACCGTCGCTGAATATCGATGGTGGAACTCATTCACCATAATGTGCCTAATGTGGTCTTCTGACACTGCCATTTCCTATGCGGTTTAAGTACACAACCACTGCACCTAGAACTCCCGTTTGCGGTCTCAAGTGACTTCAAGGTCTGCTCGCGTGATCCCCCTTATACTCATCGTGGTCGACGTGTAACAGGGGGATCACTACTGTTGGGCTTGCGCAAAACGACATTACGTCTGGGATGACCTAATGCATAAGTCAGCAACTGTGCAGGTTCTCGGGAGCAGTTAATATATACAAACTAATAAAATGAAGGTTCAAAAAGTATGAGATCTTTCTGGTCCACTCTGGACTCATCGCCCTATGAATTCAACAGCATTTGTTGTTATATTCATCTTACGATGGGTCCAGAGTATACCAGAAGAATATGGGTCCAGAGTGAACCATCGTCAGATGAATATAACAACAAATGTGATATTCATCTGATGATGGGTTCCGATTGGACCAGAAAGATCTCATGCTTTTTGAATCTTCATCTTATTAACTTGCATATATGAACCGCTTCTGAGAACCTGCACAGTTGCTGATTTATGTAATATAGGCATAATAAACAATGGAGCCCAGACTGAAGCTGTGTTTCTTACTAGCTGTAATCCGATACATCGTGATATGGGTCTTCTCCACCCTAATATCTATTAATATCATCTGTCTGATGGCACTGTCTCTGTCCCTTTCCTGTTACCAGTGTCTAAATTAGGGACGGGCGACTACTTACAGCCCACCGATATAGTTGCTAGAAGATGTAGTGTGCCGTGCGTCAATACCTTACTGTTTAAATTTTAGTTACCTCTTTTCATGAAATAACGAGGTGGCGCTCCTACGAGTTTTGATGCTATGATTTAGAAACATTGGCATGCTTTTCTATGGCGTATCTGGTGGATAGCGATTGAAAATGCGATTTATTTACCAGATCGGTCATGAAAAGCAGTAGCAATAAGTTTGTAACGTTGAGAAGATGCTTCGTACCTAGATGCAACAGTGGTTACAGGTCCTGTAAACAAAAGGTAACTTTGTTTTCCGTTCCGAAAGATGAGGAAAGGCGGAAGGAATGGAATGTTTTGGTTTACTTGTCCTAAATCAGATTGGCATCCACTCAACAATTATTCAGTTAAGTGTGCCACCTTATTTTATTTGAGTATTTCGCACGTCATCGCATTCTGTCTAACATTATTGAAATTAAGTGTTTTTTCTGTCCAAAGTTCTGTAAACTATATAATGCAAAGATTAGGCCTAAGTACAGCATAATGTGGCACCCAAATTAAACATTTTGTGTTCTATCGAAATAGAGAAAAGAACTGCAGAAGAATCTGAACAGCGTTCATTAAGAGGTTTGGGCAAATATCCTAATAATTAAGGGGAAAATTTGCATCCAATTATGTATGTGTACTAACCAGCCTTGTAACGTGTAGATTCAACGGGTGATTACATATTTCTCTAATGAAGATGGCAAAGCTTACCCAAAACACCAAGTTTGGAAGAATACACTTACTTATATCGATCCACACATGACATTAATCAATTTTAATATAACTTTAGGATAAAGAAAAGATTCTTTGGTAAAATTTTAGTGAAGTTACTGTACTACACGGAACGAGAAGCACGCATACCTATGAACATAATTTACAGCAATAGCATCGAAGCTGCCTTCAGCACTCTCTTTGATTTCATGATTTCAGGAACCCATCTGCAGAAGCGCATGGCACACTATCTCTTCTAGCCACTATAGCAATAGCATCGAAGCTGTCTTCAGCGCCCTATCTGATTTCATGATTTGTAGAACCCGTCGGCAGAAGCGCACGGCACACTACTTCTTCTGGTCACTATAGCAATAGCATTGAAGCTGTCTTCAGCGCCCTCTCTGATTTCATGATTTGAAGAACACGTGTGCAGAAGCGCACGGCAACTATCTCTTCTAGCCACTATAGCAATAGAATTGAAGCTGTCTTCAGCGCCTTCTCCAATTTCATGATTTCAAGAACTCGTCTGCAGAAGCGCACGGCACACTATCTCTTCTAGCCACTATAGCAATAGCATTCAGGCTATCTTCAGCGCCCTCTCTGATTTCATGATTTCAAGAACCCGTCGGCAGAAGCGCACGGCACACTATCTCTTCTAGCCACTATAGCAATAGCATTGAAGCTGTCTTCAGCGCCCTCTCTAATTTCAGGATTTGAAGAACCCGTGTGCAGAAGCGCACGGCACACTATCTATTCTAGCAACTATAGCAATGGCATTGAAGCTGTCTTCAGCGCCCTCTCTGATTTCATGATTTCAAGAACTCGTCTGCAGAAGCGCATGGCACACTATCTCTTCCAGCCACTATAGCGATAGCATTGAAGCTGTCTTCAGCGCCCTCTCTGATTTCATGATTTGAAGAACCCGTGTGCAGAAGCGCACGGCACACTATCTATTCTAGCCACTATAGAAATAGCATTGAAGCTGTCTTCAGCGCCCTCTCTGATTTCATGATTTGAAGAACCCGTGTGCAGAAGCGCACCGCACACTATCTCTTCTAGCCACTATAGCAATAGCATTGAAGCTGTCTTCAGCGCCCTCTCTGATTTCATGATTTGAAGAACCCGTGTGCAGAAGCGCATGGCACACACTATCTCATCTAGCCGCTATACCACCGATTTATTCATAGTGGTTGTTAAACTAGGAAAAAAATATGGTATGTTTTTAATTTTCGAGAAGTGAATTGTTCGCACGGTATCCAGATTGCAGTCGGTTGCCAGTAAACATTTTGATCTTAAGTAAAAAATGCAAGATCCAGTGGATAGTCCATTTTTTCTGAGATACTGAGAAATCTGGCATAGTGTGTGAAATACTGACGACTTCCAGTTTCCGGTCAAGTGTTCAGATGAAGGTGGAAGAATTTTCATTGTTAGCACCTATCGCTTGCAACCGCCTTCGCAGCAGATTATGTTTTGCATTTTTCTAGAAGCGTGGTTTCCCTCCAGCCCAACTTCTGAACTTTAGTAAGCTGGAGAGGTTAATACGAGGGATTTCTTTCCTGGTGAATTAGCAGTTAACTGAATTGACGTTGGTGATTGCCGAATTACCGTGGAGTTCAAATCAAAGGAAGGAAATTAGTTCAAAGGAAGGTAAAGGAACGCATACATGTGATAAAGCTGTGTGCAGTACGTTTCCTTCAGCAGTAAACGCCTAAGTAATGTTAGTTTCAAATTCAAAATTACCGTATACAGGTGTGTAATATCAACAGTAATCTAATTATGATATTTCTCTGAATCACAATTACAACAAATGACGTGCTAATTTTTTTGTTGCTTTGTACATTCTATATCTTCCTTTTTTGCGATTGTAGTTTTGGCTTCCTGTTTTTCCAGTGAGTGAAACTCGGTTTAAAACTGCGTGCTTACCTAGATACAGTACTTAACGATTTTTTTACAGGCATTATACAATATTATTTTCGTTCTTACACTTGCCTTTGATATTTGGTGGTATCAGTTACTTGTAGGTATAAAAACAAACTAACAAGTGCACGAATAAAATAATGTATTCTTCATCATGAAAAATAATACAGTCCGAAAGTTTATTTAATAGGTACAGGTACTTAGCGACAGAAAGACAGAGGTGTAGAGTCAGGGTGAGGGATAGGAGTGAAGTAGAGAAAAGGTAATACCGTGAGGGGAAGAAGTAAAAAGGCTGTGGGAAACAGGGAGTGAAAGAGATGGAGACGAGAGAGAGAGAGAGAGAGAGAGAGAGAGAGAGAGAGAGAGAGAGAGAGAGAGAGAGAGAGAGCGCAGTGGGTTAGTGGGAGATATATATTTATGAAGGGGAAGAGATAGTGATACGAGTAGAGAGCGAGAGAGCGAAGTGGGTTAGTGGGAGATATATATTTATGAAGAGGAAGAGATAGTGATACGAGTAGAGAGAGAGAGAGAGAGAGAGAGAGCAAAGTGGGTTAGTGGGAGATATATATTTATGAAGAGGAAGAGATAGTGATACGAGTAGAGAGAGAGAGAGAGAGAGAGAGAGCAAAGTGGGTTAGTGGGAGATATATATTTATGAAAAGGAAGATATAGTGATACGAGTAGAGAAAGAGAGAAAGTGCAGTGGGTTAGTGGGAGATATATGTTTATGAAGAGGGAGAGATAGTGATACGAGTAGAGAGAGAGAGAGAGAGAGAGAGAGAGAGAGAGAGAGAGAGAGCGAAGTGGGTTAGTGGGAGATATATATTTATGAAGAGGAAGATATAGTGATACGAGTAGAGAGAGAGAGAAAGTGCAGTTAGTTAGTGGGAGATATATGTTTATGAAGAGAAAGAGATAGTGATACGAGTAGAGAGCGAGAGAGCGAAGTGGGTTAGTGGGAGATATATATTTATGAAGAGGAAGAGATAGTGATACGAGTAGAGAGCGAGAGAGCGAAGTGCGTTAGTGGGAGATATATATTTATGAAGAGGAAGAGATAGTGATACCAGTAGAGAGAGAGAGAGAGAGAGAGAGCGAAGTGGGTTAGTGGGAGATATATATTTATGAAGAGGAAGAGATAGTGTTTCTAGTAGCAACAAAGCGAGAGGGGACAGTGCTATCAGGTAGTAAGAAAACGTAAATTGGAGAAAGAAAAGGGAAAGGGTGAGGGAAACACATGCATTTACACACCCACAAAGTAAGATTAAAAATATATTAGTAGAAAAAAATATTTTTCAATTGTGCACGCCTTATTGTACGAGTAACAAGAGTACTCAACATGTACACACACACACACACTTTCCCCTGTTCATCATGTTATAAGGTATCCGTCAAAAACGAAACGAAAGGTTAAATGGGGTAACTGCAGCAGTGTGAATCGCATCAAATTTAGAGAAACATTGTTTTTAAACTTAGTTTAGAAGCCAAGGGTTCACAGCCAGTCCACTGCTAATGAAATCCGTTGATTAACCTTGTATGACTGAACTGAGAACTCGAGGTTAAGTCCCGTTAAAGTGTGAAACATGTAGGTTATATAACTGAAACATATACTGTACATGTACACTTAATAAACATGTCTCTGTGTTCTATCTTTGTTTCTTATTAGTCAGAGTATAAGTTTGTGAAAAAAATACACGTTGCATCTGATATTGCGAAAATATACACAGTTGTGTGCGATCTTCATAAAACTTCAATGCAAATGAAAGAAACTGATAAACTTTCGACTCCATTCGACATTTGCATTATATGCTGCTCCGACTCACTGTCAGCACCGTTCAGTCAGAAAACGTTTGATGAAAAGAAACTGAATTTACATAAGTGAGCAGAAACTCAAAAGTATAGTTTAATAGACGTCTATGTTGCACATTTCATGCGAAGATTTGAAATATTGTCCAATAAAATTGCATCAAACGTTGTTTCATATATAAGGTAACTTCTGTTCAAAATGCAACGTTCTTGATTGAATTTTATGCTGTCTCAGATGAAAGAAAAATAAAACACAATCCTTCTAAATGTTGGTTACAGTTGCTTCCGGGTCGTGATTGCTCTTAATGCTCCTCTGTTTCGGCTTACAATGTTTCGCTGCATTTGAAATTATGCGCTCATAATGCAGGCAGTCGCTGATTAGAACAATCACTTAAGTAAAAATATTTTGCTCCAGTTGGCTTTATGCAATTTTGTGTCTTCTGTTGCATTGCAAGCTGTACTTTAATTAGCATTTTATTTCCTTTCTTTGATTCATTCGCTCGTATGTAAACGTTAAATCTGATAATCTAAAAATCTAGCTTCATGCTCAAACACAAGCACGGAAAAAAAGATAAGTTGGACAGTCCTCGGAGATCGTATATAATAAATTTAACGAAGAATTTCAGAGACTTATCATGCTTCCAGTTCTTTTAGCTATTAAACATGAACAGATTTAAAGATAATCGGAAGGTATTAATGAAAGTCATTGTTTATTTCTCATATTGCGACTTAATAAATATATTTTATCTTTTAAAAGACGCAAATAAAAGAAAATCTGCCATTTCTGTGTGCACGAATGTAATTCTTTTCGTACAAGGTAGTAACATAATACGCATGGTGCCTCTTCAGTCCATATGCATGCTAAGAAAAAAAGGCAGAAATTTCTAAGGTTTTCGTGATACTAGACTATCCCTTGATGTGACATCATTTTTAAGTTCAGAAGTGAATGATGATTTCAACACTGCTGTTGCAACTAGGTAGAGATACTTCCATGTAAAAAGATGTCCATATAAATTTACATTTTAAGTTTGTAAAATGGTGCCTTAAAGGCTCAAATTTACAAAAGCATAACTCAATTTGATTTAATTTACTCTCTGCACTGTAGCAAAAAGTGTACTGTAAGTGATTGTCACACCCAAGAAGCTCAACAGGGTACTTTTCTTTAGGGATACCATACCACCCAGTGTAAGGACTGGTTCACTGAATTGTGCATTCATGGCAAGGCTAATTGATTGGAAAGAACAATTTTTATTTTGTGCTGCTTGATTATGAATGATTTCGCGAGCACTTCTTGCGGCTTCGTAAACCCCTGCTGCCGATAACATCATGATAATTATTGGAAGAGTGTAGCATATCAGAGACAGCGAACAGAAAGCGAGAACCTGAGATTTCACGTCTTCAAAAAATATTGTGAAGCTTGTTGTGAACGTTCCCACGAAGAAGAAAACTGCTACAGCAAATGCTACTGTTGAAAAAGATTCGTCCAAAGATGATACTTCTGAACTCATTTGATTGTACATTTTTAACGATGTCGTGAAATTCTGCAAGTCATTTTCTTGAACCTCCTGGTATATCGCTTTGAACGAAATTTTAAAAAAGTAGCAGATACATGCGTAATAAATAACAAAAGTTAGAGGGATCAGTCTCAAAGAGATTATCTGGAGAATTGTGTGAAACAAACAAACTGCTAATACATTAGCATCTGTGGGCTGTAAAAATAAACAAAATGGACTACGAAAAAATTCTTCACGTGCAGCCCCGGTTTCAGTTTTCATGACACCATACCACATTAAGATGGCAGTGAGTAAAGTTGAAAATGAAATTAAAGTTGCATAAGCTATCTTCTTTGCATTTGGAAGTTCTTTTCGGTACTTGCCAATTTTAGCTACGTGCATTAATTTTCTGACAGAGTCTTGCAGTTTTCCCCAGTTCAACAAAACAAGGAACCTAATAATTAAAGTGGATACATAAATTCCAATCAGGGATACCTTTTTCTGAATCTTACGATCTGACCTTATGCTTCTATGCACATATATGTAGACTAAATAGACTGAAACGCTATTCCAAAACATTCCAGTGAAACAAGAAAGACGGCGCTCGGCGATACCATAGGAATGGTGCTTGCAAGACCTTAAAGTATTTATTCCGCAGATTTGGAAAATGATTAACAATCGAGACAACAGTTCTTGCATTTCACGGGCTTCAGGTCTTTCATGTAAATAAATTCTTCTGCAACGTGCAGGCGACACTGCGGCTAAATTAGTGTGCCAGATAATTTTCACCATTTTGTCTTTCTCATGTTTTTGTAGTTAGTATCTGCAACAACTGCAATTCCTTTCTTTTGAGTGAAATCCCTTCACTTTATGTTTGTATATCACTTAGGGTTAAACAAAGATTTTCAAAGTAGCATGTACTATCAACAGTTATGTTGTTTTCCTTTTTATTTGAGGATTCAGGTGCAGATAGATAAACATTTGTTCAACCACGCAACAGTAATAACATTTTATGTCGAAATATTGTCCACCACTATGATATAAAGAGACAGAAATTTAGGCATTCAAAATTATTCGCATGTCCCAAACTGTGAAATTTCTATTGTGTTTCGAAAATGAAAATTCAAGTACTAGGAATGTGATAATTTTGAAAAGTAGTTATAGATTCTTTTTCCGTCATTCCATCATTTTCATAGAAATGGAGATTGAAGGATTTCATGGAGATTGAAGAAGGATTTTAAAATAATTTAATAAATTTGTTTTTAGTGGCTGTGTTATTCTTTCAAGCGCCAGAAAAGATCCTTGTCGGAGATGAAGGATTTCATGGAGATTGAAGGATTTCATGGAGATTGAAGGATTTCATGGAGATTGAAGAAGGATTTTAAAATAATTTAATAAATTAGTTTTTAGTGGCTGTGTTATTCTTTCAAGCGCCAGAAAAGATCCTTGTCGGAGATGATGGATTTCATGGAAATTGAAGGATTTCATGGAGATTGAAGAAGGATTTTAAAATAATTTAATAAATTTGTTTTTAGTGGCTGTGTTATTCTTTCAAGCGCCAGAAAAGATCCTTGTCGGAGATGAAGGGCAACAGGACGGAGAAAGTAATAAAGTTTGTTAATGAAAATAGCTTAATTCTGGAAAATATTTTTACATTCTGATCTTTGCTCCATTTTTTCTCACTTGTAGTGTGTAACATCCTCTCAAAACAAAATCCTTGTCGGAGATGAAGGATTTCATGGAGACTGACACAACTATTGCGTTTTGGAAACCTCGTTTCTAAAATGGGTAAGACTATTGCGTTTTGGAAACCTCGTTTCTAAAATGGGTAAGACTGTTGCGTTTTGGAAACCTCGTTTCTTCTATCACATAGTATTCTTGTTAGGCTTTTCTGCTGGAGGTCTTACAGTAATACAGAAAGTTTTAATGATGAGATATTACAACTTATCAACAATGAAATTTAAGTCCGTTGATTAAAATTTTCATAGAAATGCTCTACCTTTCTGAAGTATGCTTAATGTATTGGTATTAACTTTGCTGGAGTGTGCTGTCTTACAAACACTGACTTTTGTTTTAGTTTAACGTTTCATAATTAAAACATGTTTATCGAAAACTCATGCGCTGGACTAAACAACTTTTATAAGTAGGTAACATCTTTCAGGGTTCTTCTTCAGAGCACGTAAGTGCACTTCCAAATGCATATTAGTTTTCAGAAATTTTAATCTGAGACTAAATTTTGGGCTTCTATAAGCTTGCTAATTGATGCAAACGCATGATGTACCCTGTTAATAATGCCATTTTTCAAGGGTAAACGAAAGTTGTACCTTCAGCTTTTGAGTTTAAAGTTCAAGTCCATAACATCTCGAAGGCTGCTGATGCATATTGTCAATTGTCTCAATTTCCATACATTAAAGAACTATTAATCTTTGAGATAAAATATTGAGGTTTCATTAAGACCTTCGTTGATCTTACTGCACGTTGTAAATATTGTAACTTTTCTCACGCTGAACAAATTCAAATTATTATACTTTTATCCATCTTGTAAACTGAGTGCTTCCTTTGTTTTTGCCGATCTTGCTTTCCAACACATATATAACAGCTTTCATTGTGTAGCACGGTTACTACTGATGAATTCACGTGAAATTTATAACAATTTTGTTTCTGAATAAGGACGTTTGCAGTATAAAATAAAACACGGTCCCGTTTAATTCACGTTTTCATAAATAATATACTTATCACCCATTTAACACATATTTTGTAGTTTTAGATGTTAAGAACGTACCTTTCAGCATTAACAGACTGGAACGGATCCATGTAACTTCCGTTTCTGTCTGAATTAGTGAATACAGTTGTTTAGAGGAGATGTCATAACTCCGGAGTAATCGCTTCTCACTCAGATTAGAAGCTAAATGAAAGAAAGCACCATACATCAGTGTTCTGGTGAATATGCGTGCACTTTTTCAGAAAAACTGAGCCAGAAGAATTTCATGGTTGCTTTATAGTAACATTCTCACTTATTCATTTTTAATGTCACCTTTCTGATGGTCCAAAAACGAATTTTCATTCCTTGACTATCGAACACATATGATTTCGGTACATTTATTTTGGGAGCATGGTCTGTTTTGTGTTCCGTGATGTGAGCACATCTTTATTTATTTATTCAATCTTAGTTCTTTCAAAGATTTCATCACGCAAAACATGTCGCTGGTATATGTAACTAAGCAACGGTAATATATAACAGTTTGCGGTTGCACAGAGGGTCAAGAAGAAAAGTTAGTAAAGCTTTACTATTATCCATCAAAAACAAACAATTACCACTGTGTCATTTTATGCACCAGATTCTTTGTAAAATAGTTGTGTAGATCTGAGAAGGTAGGTGTGTGTAAATATAAATATTTTATTCTAAAACTTTTTGCGGAGAATTTTTGCTTTGTCCCTCTGATAAAAAAACACGCCAATGTTATTTTCTCGCGGTGCATATATTGATACATATCACCATAGGCATCGATTACGTAGGTAGTCCGTTACCCAGGCACCCAGCAAATAACTGGTAATAATACCTTTCAGTGGAATAACACTGTAATTTCCTTTTTTTAGTATTTCTGTATGTAAAACGATCTATCACAAAGCCAGTTTATGTTGTGAACAAAGCTGGTACTGGTTTTAGTAAAAGTTCACACACATACATACATATCACTAAACTGTTCTCTGTGATTCAGAGGTTAGCTTCACAAAAAAAAAATAAAAAAAAAAACTGCCAGATAATTTTTAACTGATAATTTACTTACTGTTGCCGAATCCAACTTCTCCATTTACAGCGATCTTGACATACAACTCGGGCTTCACTGACATCCATCACACGACGCACTCTACACATATATTTGGACAACAAATTACGTGGAAGATGGTCAACGTATATTAGGACAAAGTCACATAAAATACTGTTACACACGTACATGAGCACAAGAACGATACGTTGACATCAATGAAAATGAAATATTTATATCTGAACTTTTTGTTTGTTTGTTTGTTTTTCCGACTGTAGGTTTAACGGCCATCGTGAGCAACACAATGGGCTATGAGTATATCACCCATCCCTAATTTAGGGCCACTGGTTCCAAGGAAGGGAGAGAGCCAGTGCCATAAGACAAACACAACATCCATACCTCACAGGGATTCGAACATGAGCCCCTTTCGGACAAATGTTCAGAAACCATCGCTTAGACCACTGTTCCACCGGAGCTGCAATACCTGAACTTAAGAACAACGCTGTACATTCAATACACTGAATAACAATGGAATTAGAGACAGCTGGCGTTATGCAAATGTGGCGCTGTGAGCGACCCTGTAAATGGAAACAAAATGACGTACGCAGCGATCCGACAATATAAAGAGTGATGCGACGGGAATCAGTAAGAGTCCGACGCAGTATGGGTAAGACGAAGGGTCTAAGCGCATTTGATCGTGAGCAAATTGTCGGAGCCCGATGAATTGGTCACTCCATGTCGGAAGTCGTGCAGGCACTGGGATTTTCACGAGCCACTGTGTCACGGGTGCACCGTGAGTACATCGAATCCGGTAAAACCATACCTGCAAAGGCCAACTGCCGTGGACAACAGCGTGTGGATGAGCGGTGTCATCATCGGCTAGCTCGCATTGTAATAGCGTATAGACGGGCCAAAATGCAAGAAATCTCTCGGCAATTTAACGCATTTGCTCAAAAACGTGTAAGCAGCCACACCACCCAGAACCATCTCCTTGCTATGGGGTACAGAAGCCATCGTCCCACTAGGGTACCGCTGCCGACCGCACATCACAGGGTGCAAAGATTAGCATGGGAGTGGGAACATCGCCACTGGACCTTAGACATGTGGAAAAATGTTGCCTGGACTGATGAGTCGAGATTCACGTTGGTACATGCGGATGGCAGGATACGAGTACGGCGCAAACCACATGAAGCGATGGATCCATCTTGCCAGCAGGGTACTCTTCAAGCTGGTGGGGGTGGCATCCTCATCTGGGGTCTGTTTACATGGTCTAAAATGGGACCCCTGTTACGTGTGACATCGTCCCTCACAGGTCAACGTTACCGGAATATCCTGAACGACCATTGGCTCCCGTTTGTGCGTCTTCAACATCCAACTGGGGACCTCATCCTGCAACAAGACAATGCACCGTGCCATCGCTCCCGAATTGTATCCGAATGGTTGGATGAACACTCCACCGACGTGACCTCGCTTCTTGGGCCAGCAAGGTCACCTGACCTCAATCCCATCGAGCACATCTGGGATGCCATCGAGAGAGATGTTCGAGGTTCTGAGCCTCCTCCATCAAATATTCGCGAACAGTAGGAGCTTGTTCAGGGGTCGTGGATCCGTATGGCTTCCCAACGCTCCCAGTATCTTGTCGAGTCCATGCCGAGACGAATCGGCGCCGTGATCAGGGCGAAAGGTGGTGCTACACGTTACTAGATAGGTATCTGTAATTCAATTGCTTTTTAGTGTATATTTCCATTAAATTCTATAAGTTTATGTATGTTTTAGCCAGTGAGACAAAAAAAAAATCGTCAATAAGATATATCGAGCAAAACATATTACGCTCACCTTATTTCAGCTTCAATCGTCCTTGTTTGCACATACAAGGTGTAAACATACATATTATATTTCAGTTCAACTTTGACACTTGACTGGTGTTCACTGTTGCACTACACCATTAAAGTATATAAAATGTTCATAGTTCAACACAGACACAAACAATTGCAGAATTCTAAGAAAGGGAGTGATGAGTTAAAATCATTCGAAGGCCACACTTTATCGACGCTGTAAGAATTTCAACTACTGAAGTGTTTTACTGCTCGATGACAAAATATTGCGAAGTATTACAATAAAAATAGTCAACAAATCGTTCTAACCTCGTATCACCGGACATGTTTCAGGCTACTCTGTGCCCACCTTCAGCTGTTGGGTGTAAGAGACACCAGTCTGCTTTTATTGCGCTAACTATTTCTAAGACACCAGCCGGCCCATCGCCCATTGGTCCTGCGTCCGTACCAATGCATTGTTCACGTGACTTTCGACACATTCTATTGTTGCATCATCTAGTGCTCATCCTATGTGATTTCGTTACTCATCGTTAATGGATCAGAAATTTCCTATAGATTTAGTTTTTATGGTCTTTTGGTTTTTTTTCGTTTGTTATTATGTACCGCCATGCAAAGGACAATTCAAGTGGTGTGTGTACATTACAATTATATCCCCTGGTTTTCTCTATCATAGTAGACTCAGAATACAGTATATTAGCGCGCAGTGATAGCCAGCACATGCTGTTAGCGTGCAGCAATTAAGTATCTCTCCAGACGCACTAAGGGACCTAATGTGTTCCAAGAGAAGGCTTCCCAAACCACCACAGAGTCATCACCGCCAGGTACAGAACCGACCAGCCACGACACGGTAATGGCTTCACGCTGTCGACGCCACACCCACACCCTCCCGTCAGTTTAGTACAACTGGAAACGGGATTCATCTGACCACACGACGAGGTGCTATTCTGATGAGGTCCAGTTTTGATGTTTGCGGTAGAGATGAGCTCGAACCGGCTCAGAATTCATTAACTACCAAAAAACCCGGTCCCGGGATCGGAATTGCACGTCTTGAATTTCATTACTGTAATTAATTCAACACGTGTAATTCCGAGCCCGGTTGAATTACACGTGTTAAATTTCATTGTGGATTTGTTACAATGGTGAAAGGATTTTCGATTTCCTAAGCTAGTTGTCATTGCAAGACAAAATTTTCTTAGAAAGATTTGCATTGTCCAAAGCTATGGCCCAAGCAAGGATTCGTTTAAGGTATGGTATCGAAAATCTGGGAAAAAATCGCATTCCCATTTTTTGTATTTTATTAAAAATCAAGAATCTTATCTTTAAAATGATGTATTAATTTCCAAAGTTAGAAGTATTGTTATTTATTTTTTAAAATTTCCTCACTCCCGCGATTGACGTTGGTTTTTAGTGCAGCCGGTCGAGTTTTAGAGAAAAGAAGATCAAGTTGAAGCGCTATTGTGATTATTATACTATTGAGCGCAAAGCTTTGTTAATGTTACAAAATGCAGAATAATCTGGTCTGGAATGCTTTTACGTTCTTTTTTCTTAATTTTGGAAATTTCCCTACATGCTTTTTTTTATATTCTACTACATCACTCTAAACTACCTTTACCAATTAGCATATATGTAAATTATATTGCAAAGATTAGTTTTCTAGAGTCAAAATTTCAAACACTTGTACCTGTCTGTATGGCATAGTACGTTTTATAATGCAATTTATTCAAAATAAAAGTAATTTAGAAATCATAACGAATTGAATTTTTTGCTCTAAACGATTTTCTTTTCTTCAGCTTTTACCAAAATTACAGATACGTTCGAAAGGCACGTTGATTATTTATTTCTTTTCAAATCCACATTTTAGAACATTTGGCTATATGCGTAGTATTTCAAAAAACATATTAAGATTGTGAAGTGGATTAACTAAACTAAACTTTTTAAACTAATGATTTTTAAACTAATCCTTGCTTGGGCCATATCTTTGGCCAGTGTATAATGCATAAATGCAAGACTTGATAAGCAAAGTTTTCCGGGCCCGGGCCCGGGCTCAGCAAACACACGTAATCAAAGAAAGCTGGCCGGGCCCGGGCTCCTAAAATTGAGCCCGAACTCATCTCTAGTTCCCGGTGCCAGGCGAGGTGTAATTTCCGATGAGGAGCAGTCAACAATAGGCACACGAGTAGGGCGTCAACTCCCGTACCCCATGGTATGTATTGTGCGCCATACCGTTCACTCGCTGAGACTGCTTAGGCCTCCGACATTTAACCTGGATGTGATATGCGCCGCTTTTTCGAAGCGGTCGGTCGGTTCGATTCTGGATAGTCTACGTCGACACCGGTCGTCAATGGTGGTGGTGGGGTCGCCACCGCTTACTCTCTGGGCGCCGTTACATCAGCCGATGGTATACTCGCGGTACACCCTTGATACGGTTGCCCTCGGGAATTCTGATAGAATGACTCATCTGCCTTGCACCGACAATTTGTCCACGATCAAAGTCGCTCAGATCACCACGTTTGCCCATTTTCCTCGATTGTGAAACACTGTAGGTCTATTTTTCGCCTGCATTAAGTGAGGTCCGTTTCACTCGTTCCACTCTGCGCGGGGATGCATATGTATATCTATGCATATACAGCGATGAGCAATTACATTATGACCACCTACAGCTATACGACTTCCTTTAGCACGCAAAACAGCGATTCGATGAGGTGGCGATAGGTATCCTGGGGTATCTGGTGCCATAATGTCAGAGGTTTTGCAAATAGCAAAGGTTTGCTATTGCAAACTAGAGGTTTTGCAATAGCAGCTCTGTCATGAATATCTTGTTTATGCAGTTCTCTTTGCATTGTCGATTAGAACTCTTTAGAAGTCCGTTAGATCGCTAATTTTGTCATCATCCACCAATAATTAGCCCTTTTTCGAAGTCCGTTAGATCGCTAATTTCGTCATCATCCTGAAAGAAATGTGCAACAAGACACTTTAAATGCACTTAAACAGGATCTTGAAGTCCTAAACAAAGCTATTATTATAACCAAAAATGATGGATACCTTTGGGTATTGCGAAGTACGCAGCTGCATTAGACGAGGCGTCTCTGAACGTGGTGCTCACATTATTCTGCCCAACCCATGTATGTATATACTATACACCGATAAGCCATTATATAATGACTACCTACCTAATAAGCTGTAGGACCCCCTTTAGCCAGCAAAACAGCGGACACTCTGTAAGGCATCGATTCGTTGAAGTGGCGAAAGGTATCCTGGGATATCTGGTACCATAATGTCAACAGCAGGTCATCCAGTTCCCGTACATTTCGGGGTGGTGGTGTTTTACTTAGCGCAAATCCTCTTTTCCAAATCGAACCACAAATGTTCGATAAGGTTCAAGTCAGATGAATTTGGAGGCCAGCTCATTAACAGAAAGTCACCAGCATGTTCCTCGAACCACTCCTTGACGATTCTGGCAGTGTGGCATGGCGCTTTATCCTGTTGGTAATGGTCATCACCAGCAGGGAACACAGATGTCACGAATGGGAGAACTTGGTACGCAACGATGTTCAGATACCTGACAGCTATCAGGGATTGTGCTGTTGGGATAATGGGGCCTAAAGTGTTCCAAGAAAGAGCATCACTCACAGCATAATACCGCCGCCGCCGCCAAGTGCATCCAGGTGCAATAGCCTCCGTTGGTAATCGGCGTATCCGCGCTCGGCCGTCTACGTGATGCACCAGAAATCTTGATTCGTCAGATCAGGCCACTTTCTTCCAATCATCCACGGTCCAATCTCGATGATCTTGGGCTCATTTCATGCGTTGTTGGCGATGGCGTTTAGTGAACATGGGAACCTGGCGGTGTCTTCGGCTACGCAGCCCCATGCGCAGATGGCTGCGACGAACTGTGACACATTTCCCTGATCACCAGAGTTGTAGCTGCTGGTGATTTGTCGTACTGTGGCCCTGAGGTCATATATATATGTATATGCATACTCATAAGGATCATGCGTATACAGGGTGTCCCACGATTCATTGGACAGTGGAATATCTCGTGATCGGACGAAGCTATTGAGGTGAAACAAAAAGCAATGTAAATTAGTGAAGATGAGCTACCACGGAATGCAAAAGTTGACCCCCTTCCCCGGGGTTTGGGAGAATGGGAGGAAAATGAAAACGAAAATCTGCGATACAAAATTTCGTCAATGTACAACGTATGTCCAAAGACTGCTCATTTGAAAGCCATGCGTACGAACAGATCATTAGCGAAAACATAATTGAATTTCACCGAAAGAGCGCAAAATGGCAGGGTGCGAAATGTGATGTTCCATGTCTCCAAAACCCCCAGAAATAACCCAGAAAGGAAACTGTTCGTTGCAAATGTAGATGAATGGAGGCGTGAAACAAACGTGCTATAGGATATTGACACCTCCCCGATCCTCATATCGGGTCATAAGGACGAGGCGGCGCACCATCTGGCTGAAACCATGGGTTTTCCGATTCACTTAGTGTAGGTCCTCCAGCAAACTACGCAGAATATCGCAAAATGCCGTTGTGGCGGTAACGCATGTTGCGCCATAAGTGTAATCCCCATACTCATTGAAACAGATTACGGCTCATCGAGGATGAATGTACGTCATTCCGTGAATAAATGCAATTGTGCTGTTGGCCGATTCCATTGGTCTGTGTTATGCGATGTAAAAAAACACATGGAATACCGAACAGTAGACACAACAGCTTGTGCAATTAACTGTTCTCCCGTGTTGGAGGCGGAGGGGGTGTAAAGTAGAAGTGGACGAAAAACATCGCGAAAATGAGTTTGCGGTGGAAAAGATATCTACCAAAAGACAGCTGCTTTCGATGTCGTCATAGGGAGTATCGCCATGTTAGCGTTCACGGGATTATGCAGATTTTGTACGAAGCTACGTACCAAGAGGTGTCAGGTCATACGTAGTTCCTTGTTCGGCAACACCTAAACCAACTGAATACATGTCGCAGTGCGAGGGATTATGCAAATATCGAATGAGACTACGTTTCCTGAAGTAAGATGTCAGACGACGTATGAACGGTGTTCCAGTACTCTTACTGAATGCTGGAATTTCCTGCTGTAATCGTGTTGTAGACAGTAGTGTTGTTCAGTGGTGTTCCGTAGTTATTGCACAGCGTTGTCGACCAAGTTTTTCAGGCCAGTTTGTTTTCTTTAATTTCTTTAACCTGCAGAGACCATAAGGTACGATGGTGTTCTCCAATGATGAATATGTAGATATGCTACTGATTTACGGAGAGTGTAAACGAAATTGTCGTTCAGCAGCCCAAATGTACAGAGAGAAATATCCAGACCGTCATCCGCCTAGTAAAAACTTATTTCGACATGTGGAACACAAACTGCGCAGTAGTGGCACATTGCCATCCAGGAAAAAGGCGTACCATCCAAAAACTGCAACTGATGAGGCACATGTTACTGCAGTACTGGGCACATTTCATTTGAATCCATGTACCTCAGTGCGACAAGTATCCGGTGAAGTAGGCATTTCGAAAACATCTGTGCACCGTATTTTACGCAATAACAAATATCACCCTTACAAGCTGCACTTAACACAAGGATTGGACGCCAATGATCCGGAAAGGAGGTTAGAATTCCTGGCCTGTTTCTCTGTCCTCATGAACAATGCCAACGTTAAGGCGAAAATTCTATGGAGCGACAAAGCGCGGTTCTATCTCAATGGAGTTGTAAATCGGCACAATTGCCATTATTGAAATGACATAAATCCTCACTGGGTGAGACAAACACAGTTGCAACGTGTTTGGGGTATTAGCGTATGGTGTGGCATGCTGAATAACCACATCGTAGGTCCTCATTTTTACGAAGGTATTTTGACAGGCAATCGCTACCTTAATTTACTGAGGAATATTTTACCTGGGTTGCTGGAGGCCATACCACTAAGTGAATGAAGGGCAGAACATGTGGTTTCAGCACGATGGTGCACCACCACATACTTTTCGCCCTGTGACAGAATATTTGAGTGTTCACTTTCCTAACCGATGAATTGGTACCCATGGGCCAATCAAGTGGCCTCCGAGATCACCTGATTTGACAACACTAGATTATTTCCTATGGGATCATTTGAAAACAGTTGTTTATTCAAATGAAGTGCATACACTGGACGAACTGCAACAAAGAATACGCTCAGAATGTGGAAGAATATCGCCCAGAAATGTGCAATCAGCCACACAGAAAGCACTTATGACCAGATTCGAAATGTGTCTCCAGAACAATGGTGGTTACTTTGAACACGTAATGTGACGTGGTCGTAGTTTGCTTCCTTTTGGGTTTTGTTATCCATTTGAACAGCTAATCTGCACACATGATATGTTGTCTGGGCTGAGGACTGCTCTGACATCCAACAAGTTCCACACTCTGGAATTAACGCTGACCTGAACTTTTGCATGCAGGCACGAACACATTTAGGCACGAACACATTTAGGCACTTTATTTTAGGTCATATGTAATAAGACCTGTACTTTCCAATATGGAAATAAAAATTGGTTTTTCTGTCTCGAAACAGTGACTCTTCGGTGCTGTATCCATTTTGTTGTTTAGTTAGCATGCGTAATGTCATCGGTGCATCCAAACAACAAACAGTACTGGCTCGTCACGGCACACACATTACGTGGATGTGTACCACTACAAGGGTCTGGTAGAACGTTGTTTCATGCCTCCATGCATCTACATTTGCAACGAACAGTTTCCTTTCTGAGTTATTTCTGGGGTTTGGAGACATGGAACATCACATTTCGCAACCCCGCCATTTCGCGCGCTTTCGGTGAAATTCAATTGTGTTTTCGCTAATGATATGTTCATAAGCATGGCTTTCAAATGAGCAGTCTTTGGACATACGTTGTACATTGACGAAATTTTGTATCGCAGATTTTTGTTTTCATTTCCCTCCCATTCCCCCAAACCCCGGAAAAGGGGGTTAACTTTTGCATTCCGTGGTAGCTCATCTTCACTAATTTACATTGCTTTTTGTTTCACCTCAATAGCTTTGTCCGATCACGAGATATTCCACTGTCCAATGAATCGTGGGACACCCTGTATATATAAGCCATATAAAAGACGCCCGAGTATAATGAACGAAAACAGTCAGGTGATGTTACTATACATGGTAAAGAATAGTTGAAATGACAGAAAACAGGAGTATGTTACCTGCGTTTACAGCAATTTCTGAAAGTGCTGCCCTACGACATCAAGACACAGCTGCACACGACGGAACATGTTGTTCGTAACGCCCCACAATTCAGCGGCAGTAATCTGGGCTATGGCATCCATAATGTTCACTTTTAATTCATCACGGGTGTGCGGATTAGTTGCGTACACTTTCATTTTTAATGCTCCCCACAGATAAAAGTCACAGGTGGAAAGATCAAGTGATCTGGGTGGCCATAGTCCCTTCGATACAGTTCTGTCCTCCCCAAACACTTCATCCACAGCACGTAGACTGTACCACGCAGTATGCGCCGTCGCACCATCCTGCTGAAAGAAAGCATATGTTCGCTCTTCTTCTGTGAGTGCGAAAACAAATGGGTTGAACAGTTGCTGAAGATAGCGCTCCTAGTTGATGGTGTCAGTGAAAAAGAACCGACTATCCTCTTCGAAGACACAAAACATCAAACGCCCTTCTTTTGGTCGTACAGAGGAGTCTCCATTGTCCGTCCGGGATTCGTGTCGGTCCAAATCCTGCTGTTTTGCGCATTGAAATACCCGGACAGATGAAACCCTGCTTCATCTGTCACGTAATAAAGAGTTGGGTTCATTTCACCGCTGACAATGGTCTCCTGAAACCACTTACAATACTGCATCAGTTTTGCATAATCAGGAGTTTTAAGTTCTTGGAGCTCCATAACTTTGTACGGACAAAAATGCAAATCCACCTTAAGTATGCGTCAGCATGACGTGGCAGATATTCCCGTTGCAGACGATAATCCGCGAATCGACTTCCCAGGGCTTTGTAACATCATTGTGCACACGTCCTTGATATTGTCTTCAGTACGAATTGTCTTAGTTTTGTTTCTTTTCCTGTTGCACACCGTGCCGGTTTCACGAAATTTCCGCACTAACTTCTGTACCACTGATTTATCCGGTGCTGCACAAAGTGGAAATTTTTCTGTAAAGAACTCATTTAACACCTTGTATGAGTTGTTTCTGAAATACTGTTCCACAACAAAAATCCGCTGTCCCGTACCTAAAACCATTTCCGTTGCCTTTGTCCAATCTTCACTTACACTTATGAACGCGTACCTGCACTGCCCTACTGTGACTAACCACTCCGGAGAATTCCTTTGCAGCTGAACACGCAGAAACCGATTAGAAGTGAAACAAAGCGGTTTTAACTGGAAATCCGCGAAACAACTTTAGCCCGCCTAACAACGTCTGCATACCCTTTTATATGGAGCACCCGGTAAACAAACACTGTATTGACAAAAGTCACCGGACACCCATTCAAAAACAAATGGACGGTTCCTCTGCGTTGTTACAATGCGCAGTACAGCTGCAAACGGTATAAAAACAAGCCTGCAGCTGACCGCGATCATATCGCACTGTGAAGTTGATTGAAAATGTCGCGGCGGGAGAGAACTGACTTTGAGAAAGGAAAGATTGTTGGGTGTTTGTTATATTAGTGGGTTGTCCATAACAGAAACCAAGAGGTATTTAAACATTCCCAAGTTAACTGTTTTGGATGTGCTGAATAAGTGGAAGATACATGGTGTGCCTGAAGCAGCAAGATGAACCGGCAGACTAAAGAAAATCAGTGATAGAGGACGTTGAAGCTTCAGGAGAATCGTTACAGCTAATCGACGGAGTACTGTACAAGACCTCAGACTACAGATGAGTAAAAATGATGAAACCTCAGTATATATGATTACAGTTCGCAGAGAACTTCCTTCCATGGGTTACCGTGCTTGTGCGGCTGCTCATAGGCGTTTCATCTCCACTCGGAATGCTACTCGTCCTTTAGCACGCTGTAAAGAACATTTCTCGTGGACCGTAGATCATTGGAAAATGGCCCTATGGACTGATGAATCCAGATACCGATCCATCAGTCTGACGGACGTGTGTGGGTATGGCGGCAGCCGGGGGAACGCTGTTTACCACAGCGCACTGTTCCTACGGTCAAGTTTGGAGCTGGCCGTGTACTCGCATGGAAGTGTTTTTCGTGGTATGGTCAGGGCCCATTGGTTATCGTGGACAAACCTGTTAACAAGCACGTCTACCTCGATATTCTGGAGAATTATGCCCTACAAACTCTGTGGCATTACTATGTAACCGAGCCTTGTTGGTACCAGCAGGACAATGCACCGAACCATAAAGCAAGGACTGTTACTGCGTGGTTTGACGATAATTCCGTATCGTATGTGGAATGGCCAGCACAGAGTCCTGAGCTTAATCCCATAGAGCACCTATGGGATGAATTAGAACGCCGCATAAGAAATTTGGAACCAAGGCCTACTACTAAGCAACAGTTAGCGGCAGCATTATGTACTGACTGGAAGTGCATACCTCTCAATGTGTTCCAAAACTTTGTGAAAAGCATGTCTCGAAGGGTCAGTGCATGCATTAAGGCCATAGGTGGACCGGCATCGTACTGATGTATATCAACAAATGTTATGTTGTGTTTCTCTTCCAGGTGTCCGGTGACTTTTGTCAATATAGTGTATATATATATGCATCGTTCAGTTCTCGTCTCAGAGATCCACATGCCATTCATTCAGATCTCAAAGAGACTTCACGTGAAGTTTGAGAAATGCTAAGGATAACGAACTCAAATTTACATAGAGAAAGAAACTAAAAAGGAAAGTTAAAGTAGAGTATATGTCACATGCAGACATTGACATGTCGGAAAAAGAAAAAAAAGCACTCATTTCCCTTTTGGTCAAACTGTGTGTTTCAAAATTTAATGATAAGCTGCAAAAAGTTTTTTAATACGCGGTGTCTCCGACGCGAAAGGAATTAACCGAATGTGGCTTTTAGCAGTACAGATGTCGGGGAAAATTCAGTATTTTGCTACTCTGTAGCGGGAAAACTGTGTTTTTTTGGAGAAGTAGCTAATGGAAAATAATCGTTGTAAAAAATATCGAAAGAAGAAGGAATTGTTTTTCGGAGCAGCCACGAGGAATAAGTTATGCTTTGTATTCGGTAGAATCTGCATTTGCGCGACCAAGCGGTATGATTGTGTACCAGAAACAGACCCAGAAAGCAAGAACAATCTTTGTCGCCCACCATTTGAGGATTCCCAATGAAAAAAGGATTTTGTCAAACAGGACTAATTGATGTAGAGATATGTGGTCTACAGACGAACGGATGGACATTTTGATATGGTAAGTAGCCAATTGTTTTCCTCAAAAGACAAGGAAACCACGAAACTGCATGTCTTTCTTGCTGTCTTGATAATTCATACAAGGGTTATTTCAAAAGTTTCGTACACAATGTGTTATCTCTTAAAAAGGAATTTATTTCACAACATACCTTTAGAGGTTTTCGAAGTAATCTCCATGTTTCTTTATGATAGCTGCCAAACGTTTGGACAAGTCTTGCATTCCAGTCAGGACACCTCCATTGTTGAGGCGTCAGATTACTCTAGTCATCTCATTAGAAACATCCTGGATCGTTCTGAATCGTTTCCCGGGGAGTGGCTTACTCTAGTTAGGACACCACTATTGTTGAGGCGTCTGATTACTCGGGTCACCTCATTAGAAACATCCTGGATCGTTCTGAATCGTTTCCCGTGGATTGGCGTATTCCAGTCAGGACACCTCCATTGTTGAGGCGTCTGATTACTTGGGTCACCTCATTAGAAACATCCTGGATCGTTCTGAATCGTTTCCCGTGGAGTAGCTTATTCAGTTTTGGGAACAAGCCATAGTCTGGTGGTCTCATGTCAGGACTGTATGGCGCGTGGAGAAGTAATTCCCATTCATACTTTTCCAGAACGTCTCTTACTGTACGAAAAACATGTGACCTCGAGTTTTCGTGCAAAATGATGACACCAACTTATAGCATGTCGGGCTTTCTTTGGCGAATCTTTGGGTGCAGAACATTTTGCAGAAACCTTCTGTAGTATTCCGCTGTTATAGTGGCCCCCCACGGGCACTCTGTCTGTTGGTAACACTCCAACCTTGTCATAGGCCATAATCATCATCAGCTTAACCTTCGGTTGTTGGCGGTAGAATTTTTTCTGCCGTGGTGTTTATGGATGTTTCCACTGAGCGGACTGAGATTTCAGTTCTGGTTCAAAATCTCGCATCTAGGTTTCGTCTATTTCAGTAATTCTGTCCAAAAACTGCTCACGTTCTTTCTCGCACCGTTGCAGCCATTTTCTGCGATCCCTTTGCAAACTGCTTGCTGCTCTTGCCTCAGATTATGCGAAACCCATTTGGCAGCCAGTTTTCTATACTGTAATTTTTCAGTTAGGATTCTGAAAATCGAAGCGGTAGACATGTTTGCTTAATATGCAGTCTTTTCACATATTTTCCGTTGATCTTCTTCCAACCTTGGCGGAAACGAGAAGCCCACCGTGACACTGTGCTACGATCCACTACATCTAATCCCACAAACTTCACACAAAGCTTTATGAATTTCCCAACCTTGGCGGAAACGAGAAGCCCACCGTGACACTGTGCTACGATCCACTACACTAACCCCACAAACTTCACACAAAGCTTTATGAATTTTCCAACCTTGGCGGAAACGAGAAGCCCACCGTGACACTGTACTACGATCCACTACATTAACCCCACAAACTTCACACAAAGCTTTATGAATTTCCCAACCTTGGCGGAAACGAGGAGCCCACCGTGACACTGTACTACAATCCACTACACTAACCATACAAACTTCACACAAAGCTTTATGAATTTCCCAACCTTGGCGGAAACGAGGAGCCCACCGTGACACTGTGCTACGATCCACTGCACTAACCTACAAACTTCACACAAAGCTTTATGAATTTCCCAAACTTGGCGGAAACGAGAAGCCCACCGTGACACTGTGCTACGATCCACTACACTAACCCCACAAACTTCACACAAAGTTTTATGAATTTCCCAACCTTGGCGGAAACGAGAAGCCCACCGTGACATTGTGCTACGATCCACTACATTAACCCCACAAACTTCACACAAAGCTTTATGAATTTCCCAACCTTGGCGGAAACGAGGAGCCCACCGTGACACTGTGCTACGATCCACTACACTAACCCTACAAACTTCACACAAAGCTTTATGAATTTCCCAACCTTGGCGGAAACGAGGAGCCCACCGTGACACTGTGCTACGATCCACTACACTAACCCCTCAAACTTCACACAAAGCTTTATGAATTTCCCAACCTTGGCGGAAACGAGAAGCCCACCGTGACACTGTGCTACGATGCACTACACTAACCCCACAAACTTCACACAAAGTTTTATGAATTTCCCAACCTTGGCGGAAACGAGAAGCCCACCGTGACACTGTGCTACGATCCACTACATTAACCCCACAAACTTCACACAAAGCTTTATGAATTTCCCAACCTTGGCGGAAACGAGGAGCCCACCGTGACACTGTGCAACGATCCACTACACTAACCCTACAAACTTCACACAAAGCTTTATGAATTTCCCAACTTTGGCGGAAACGAGAAGCCCACCGTGACACTGTGCTACGATCCACTACACTAACCCCACAAACTTCACACAAAGTTTTATGAATTTCCCAACCTTGGCGGAAACGAGAAGCCCACCGTGACACTGTACTACGATCCACTACATTAACCCCACAAACTTCACACAAAGCTTTATAAATTTCCCAACCTTGGCGGAAACGAGGAGCCCACCGTGACACTGTACTACAATCCACTACACTAACCATACAAACTTCACACAAAGCTTTATGAATTTCCCAACCTTGGCGGAAACGAGGAGCCCACCGTGACACTGTGCTACGATCCACTGCACTAACCCTACAAACTTCACACAAAGCTTTATGAATTTCCCAACCTTGGCGGAAACGAGAAGCCCACCGTGACACTGTGCTACGATCCACTACACTAACCCCACAAACTTCACACAAAGTTTTATGAATTTCCCAACCTTGGCGGAAACGAGAAGCCCACCGTGACACTGTGCTACGATCCACTACATTAACCCCACAAACTTCACACAAAGCTTTATGAATTTCCCAACCTTGGCGGAAACGAGGAGCCCACCGTGACACTGTGCTACGATCCACTACACTAACCCTACAAACTTCACACAAAGCTTTATGAATTTCCCAACCTTGGCGGAAACGAGGAGCCCACCGTGACACTGTGCTACGATCCACTACACTAACCCCTCAAACTTCACACAAAGCTTTATGAATTTCCCAACCTTGGCGGAAACGAGAAGCCCACCGTGACACTGTGCTACGATGCACTACACTAACCCCACAAACTTCACACAAAGCTTTATGAATTTCAAAACCTTGGCGGAAACGAGAAGCCCACCGTGACACTGTGCTACGATCCACTACATTAACCCCACAAACTTCACACAAAGCTTTATGAATTTCCCAACCTTGGCGGAAGCGAGGAGCTCACCGTGACACTGTGCTACGATCCACTACACTAACCCTACAAACTTCACACAAAGCTTTATAAATTTCCCAACCTTGGCGGAAACGAGAAGCCCACCGTGACACTGTGCTACGATCCACTACACTAACCTCACAAACTTCACACAAAGTTTTAAGAATTTCCCAACCTTGGCGGAAACGAGAAGCCCACAGTGACACTGTGCTACGATCCACTACATTAACCCCACAAACTTCACACAAAGCTTTATGAATTTCCCAACCTTGGCGGAAACGAGGAGCCCACCGTGACACTGTGCTACGATCCACTACATTAACCCCACAAACTTCACACAAAGCTTTATGAATTTCCCAACCTTGGCGGAAACGAGGAGCCCACCGCGACACTGTGCTACGATCCACTACACTAACCCTACAAACTTCACACAAAGCTTTATGAATTTCCCAACCTTGGCGGAAACGAGGAGCCCACCGTGACACTGTGCTACGATCCACTACACTAACCCCTCAAACTTCACACAAAGTTTTATGAATTTCCCAACCTTGGCGGAAACGAGAAGCCTACCGTGACACTGTACTGCGATCCACTACATTAACCCCCAAACTTCACACAAAGCTTTATGAATTTCCCAACCTTGGCGGAAACGAGGAGCCCACCGTGACACTGTGCTACGATCCACTACACTAACCCTACAAACTTCACACAAAGCTTTATGAATTTCCCAACCTTGGCGGAAACGAGAAGCCCACCGTGACACTGTGCTACGATCCACTACACTAACCCCACAAACTTCACACAAAGTTTTATGAATTTCCCAACCTTGGCGGAAACGAGAAGCCCACCGTGACACTGTGCTACGATCCACTACATTAACCCCACAAACTTCACACAAAGCTTTATGAATTTCCCAACCTTGGCGGAAACGAGGAGCCCACCGTGACACTGTGCTACGATCCACTACACTAATCCTACAAACTTCACACAAAGCTTTATGAATTTCCCAACCTTGGCGGAAACGAGGAGCCCACCCTGACACTGTGCTACGATCCACTACAGTAACCCCTCAAACTTCACACAAAGCTTTATGAATTTCCCAACCTTGGCGGAAACGAGGAGCCCACCGTGACACTGTGCTACGATCCACTACACTAACCCTACAAACTTCACACAAAGCTTTATGAATTTCCCAACCTTGGCGGAAACGAGGAGCCCACCCTGACCCTGTGCTACGATCCACTACACTAACCCTACAAACTTCACACAAAGCTTTATGAATTTCCCAACCTTGGCGGAAACGAGGAGCCCACCGTGACACTGTGCTACGATTTACTACACTAACCCCACAAACTTCACACAAAGCTTTATGAATTTCCCAACCTTGGCGGAAACGAGAAGCCCACCGTGACACTGTGCTACGATCCACTACACTAACCCCACAAACTTCACACAATGCTTTATGAATTTCCCAACCTTGGCGGAAACGAGGAGCCCACCGTGACACTGTGCTACGTTCCACTACACTAACCCCACAAACTTCACACAAAGTTTTATGAATTTCCCAACCTTGGCGGAAACGAGAAGCCCACCGTGACACTGTACTACGATCCACTACATTAACCCCACAAACTTCACACAAAGCTTTATGAATTTCCCAACCTTGGCGGAAACGAGGAGCCCACCGTGACACTGTGCTACGATCCACTACACTAACCCTATAAACTTCACACAAAGCTTTATGAATTTCCCAACCTTGGCGGAAACGAGAAGCCCACCGTGACACTGTGCTACGATCCACTACACTAACCCCTCAAACTTCACACAAAGTTTTATGAATTTCCCAACCTTGGCGGAAACGAGAAGCCCACCGTGACACTGTGCTACGATCCACTACATTAACCCCACAAACTTCACACAAAGCTTTATGAATTTCCCAACCTTGGCGGAAACGAGGAGCCCACCGTGACACTGTGCTACGATCCACTACACTAACCCTACAAACTTCACACAAAGCTTTATGAATTTCCCAACCTTGGCGGAAACGATGAGCCCACCGTGACACTGTGCTACGATCCACTACACTAACCCCACAAACTTCACACAAAGCTTTATGAATTTCCCAACCTTGGCGGAAACGAGAAGCCCACCGTGACACTGTGCTACGGTCCACTACACTAACCCCACAAACTTCACACAAAGCTTTATGAATTTCCCAACCTTGGCGGAAACGAGAAGCCCACCGTGACACTGTGCTACGATCCACTACACTAACCCCACAAACTTCACACAAAGCTTTATGAATTTCCCAACCTTGGCGGTAACGAGAAGCCTACCGTGACACTATGCTACGATCCATTACACTAACCCCAGAAGTTTCCCACAAAGCTTCATGAATTTCGGTAGGGGATCTTCCTCGCAAAGTTTCAATTTTAATGTAGGATCGCTTGTCGCTACGCGAGAGGTGACCTGACGCACTTTCTTCCTGCATTTCTAAGCCGATTTTTTCGGAACAGGAACAAATTAGCCAGTAAACGTAGATACAACTTTGTATACTGAAGTCTGACTCACAACTGGCGCAACGACTGGAGCGATTGCATCATCCTACAGGCGGCACTTGCGCTATGTGCAAAACTTTTGAAATGACCTACGTAGTTAGAATTAAAACGGAAAACACAAACGTTTACTTGAAATTAAGCAGTCACATTTCCACTTCATCACATGCGTCAGGTAAGACTGTTTTACGGGGAAAAAGGGAGAAAGAAATACAATGGGATTTAAAAAAGGTGAAAATCCTCGAAATACGTGGCGTCAGTAAATTAATAAATACATCGCTCTTTCTACGTTCCAGAAACACATAGCAACCAAAAAATTGTTTTCAGCCGCCTCCGGGTAATTGAGTCCACGGATCTCTCGATAACCAGCCGAGCGCGTTAGCTTTACACCACGGTGGCCAACAATCCACGGTGCTATGCGTATTTTTAAGTCAGGTTCTGACATCATAAATCCGTAAGATGGGCTCAGATACTGAGACATCTCCATCTGGTGGGCATTAACGGCACTGGCTATATATATTATATCAGTTAAATTCAAAGGGCGAGATCCAAAGTTAAAATCCTTGGATCTCGCGCTTTGGATTTAACTGGTGTCTCAGTAGCTGAGCCCATCTTACGGATTTATGATGTCAGAAGCTGACTTAAAAATACACATAGCACCGTGGATTGTTGGCCACCGTGGTGTAAAGCTAACGCGCTCGGTTAGTTATCGAGAGATCCGTGGATTCAATTCCCCGGCGGCGGCTGAAAACAATTTTTCGGTTGCTATGTGTTTCTGGAACGTGTAAAGGGCGATGTATTTATTTATTTACAATGGGATTTAATCTCTTATCTGTGGGTGTGATATATTCTGTTAAGTGTGCTTAAACAAAATCCAACCGTTTCGCTTTTTCAGCCAGCTACGTGGAGCGCCAGAAACGTATGCATATAATGTAAAGAAATTTAAAGAAGAATTTAAGTTAGACAAAGCAGTTCGCGTTCTTTGACTGTCACAAACTGTTATGTTATGAAGAAACTGTGAAAATTTAACAACATGAAGGCAGAAAGATTTAGGTTTGAGCAAGGCTAAAAAGTAACCCTCACCAATGAATGTTTCACACATGTACAAAATATAAGAAAAAAGTGAAGGAATTAAGTACAAGGATAATGAAAAAGTAGTCATGAAAGTTTCCATTTATTTTTCGTATTGTGATTTAATGAATATGCAAATGAAAGATAATCTATGTGTGTGAGAGCGCGTACTAAATGTTCTCTTTGAAGACAGAAACACAGTAATTATTATTTTGGAGTATAAATATGGCATCTTTCCAGTCCACGTACATCAATCACAAACAATATAATTTCCTTCGTCTTTGTCTCACTTTGGTGGCGATGAGGAAAGTGCGCTTACCTATTTATACTCATTTCTATTTGTGCGTCGTAGTACAGGTTTTCCTTCGGACGACCGATTGACGACGTAGCTCGCGTCCGGCCGCCCATCCGGGTGAGTGTACCGGCGAGAGGTGCGGTGTTAGGTGTCCTCGACAAGGCGCACGTGCCAGCCGTACCGGACTTCCGAGGACATCCAGTGTTGAGCCATTTTGAGATTTTCTGCGAAGTCATCCTTTCAGCCAAGATGGTGGCTGTTTACGTTTTCTGAAGTGTATCTGGAGATCTATTTCTTGGATTCTTTTGGGCTTCTTTGTTGGCATATATCTATCTAGACAGTGCATCAAAAGCAATCGAGATAGTTGCCTTCGATGCACGATCTTGATCAGAAGAATCACACACAATGCAAATTTAAATTCGTCGGCTGAATTTAAAGATTTTATTGTATAAATTTTAGGTATACGAACTTTCAGGTTTCTAGAACCCATCGTCAGATACATAAACAGAAGTATCTAACGATGGGTTCTAGGGAAACCTGAAAGTTCTTATACCTAAAATACATACAATAAAATTTTTCAATTCATCCGATGAATTTGAATTTGTATTGTGTGTGATTCTTCTGATCAAGATCGTGCATCGAAGGCAACTATCTCGATTACTTTTTGATTATTTCTGCACGGATTTGAAGCTCTTATTAGACAGTGCATGTTTGTGACACTCCACATCAAGGTAATATTCTCAATGATGAATGACGGTTCGTGAAAAATGTTGTGATCAAAGAAATACTTAATAAATAAATGATTTAAAAAATTACTCTACATATCTCATTTTCCCCCGTCATTATTGATGGGCTCTGATCATGTCTCCTAGACTGGAAATTTTGTACGGAATGTACTTGGAACTTTATAATTAATTGTGAATTGCTGATAGTACTGTAGGTTTTCATGATACGTATACTTTGTATATTTGTTATTTTCTTAATTAATTGCATTTCTTCGATGACTGCCATGAATGATTAATTTTGTATGGTTGTTCAATAAGCAGATTAGCTTTTATGAGATCACACATCGGATCTTTTGAAATGTAGTACATACACTGAAGAGCAATTGAATTAGACATACCTGTCTAGTAACGTGTAACACCACCTTTCGCCCTGATGACGGCGGCGATTCGTCTCGGCATGGACTCGACAAGACACCGGAAGTGTTGGGAAGCTATACGGATCCACGACCCCTGCACAAGCTCCCGCAGTTCACCAAGATTTGATGGAGGGGGTCAGAGCCTCGAACATCTGTCTCGATGGCATCCCAGATGTGCTCGATGGGATTGAGGTCAGGTGACCTAGCTGCTCAAGTAAGCGAGGTCGCGTCGGTGGAGTGTTCATTCAACCATTCGGATACAATTCGGGAGCTGCATTGTCTTGTTGCAGGATGAGGTCCTCAGTGGGATGTTGAAGACGCACAAACGGGAGCAAATGACCATCCAGGATATCCCGGTAACGTTGACCTGTGAGGGACGATGTCACACGTACCAGGGGTCTCATTTCAGTCCACGTAAACAGTTCCCAGACGAGAATGCCACCCCCAGCAGTTTGCTTGAAAAGTACCCTGCTGGCTAAAAGGATCCATCGCTTCATTTGGTTTGCGCCGTACTCTTATCCTGCCATCCGCATGTACCAACGTGAATCCCGACTCATCAGTCCAGGCTAAAATTTTCCCGCATGTCTAGGGTCCAGTGGCGATGTTCCCGCGCCCATGCTAATCTTTGCACCCTGTGATGTGCGGTCAGCAGCGGTACCCTAGTGGGACGATGACTTCTGTACCCCATAGCGACGAGATGGTTCTGGATGGTGTGGCTGCATACACGTTTTTGTGCACCAGCGTTAAATTGCCGAGGGATTTCTTGCACTGTGGCCCGTCTATCCACTGTTACAATGCAAGCTAGCCGACAATGACCCCGCTCATTCACACGCTGTTGTCCACGGCGGTTGGCCCTTTGCAGGGATGGTTTTACCGGATTCGATGTACTCACGGTGCACCCGTGACACAGTGGCTCGTGAATATCCCAGTGTCTGCACGACTTGACCCGTTCGTCGAGCCCCGACAATTTTCCCACGATCAAATGCACTTAGATCCTTCGTCTTACCCATACTGAGTCCGGCTCTTACTGATTCTCGTCGCATCACTCCTTATATTGTCGGCTCGCTGCAAACGCCATGTCGTTTCCGTTTACAGGGCCGCCCACAGTGCCATATTTGCATAACGCCAGCTGTCTCTAATTCAATAGCTCTTCAGTGTATGCTTTGCCTTATATTTTATATGTATAATACACTGCTGACTATTCCCCCATTTTTACCGCGCTTTATATATGACCCTCTTTGTTGCAACATATATCTGTATCTTCTGGTTGGGCAGGAGCTTGTGAAACACACTGAGCAGCCAGTTTATTGGGTACATCTGCCATTGTCGCATAAATGATTCACTTTAACACATAAGATGGCGCTGGGGTGTGATGTACAGTGCAGTCCAGCTCATTCAGCATAAAGTAGCTTTCAATTGAGGGTTGGTTATGATAAAATAAGTGATCTGTGGGACTCTGACGATGGCATGAGAGTTGTTCCCGGACGTGTCAGTTCGAGCATTCTGCCATACTTCTGGGATTCTCACGCACTTTCGTACACAGCCACCCAGAAACAATTGAACTTTCATACACTGCCACCCTGGAAAAATTGCACTTTCCTACACAGCCACCCAGGAACAACTGCACTTTCATACACAGCCATTCAAGACCTTTCGAAAACCCATTATTCAAAATATTTTTGCTTTACTGAGTTGACGAAATATCTGAGTAGAAGGCGTCTAAGCAGAAGACCTTTCTGAGTGGTCGAAACATCTGAGTAAAAGATGCCTAAGTAGAAGATCTTTCTGAGTGGACGAAACATCTGAGTAGTGTGCTTAGAAGAGTTTTCTGAGTGGGCGAAAGATCTGAGTGGAAGATGTCTAAGTAGATCTTTCTGAGTGGAAGGAACATCTGAGTAGAAGATGTCTAAGTAGAAGATCTTTCTGAATGGACGAAACATCTGAGTAGAAGATGTCTAAGTAGAAGAATATCTTTCTGTGTGGACGAAACATCTAATTTTAACTAGGGATTATGTTCTCGATTCGACTAGCGTCAGTGAATAACCATGAAGAGATTTATTATTTTACTTCTTAATGTTTTATTTCTCGTTTAACGACCACTATAGGCAAATATAAGGGTCATAACCAATCACCAGTCCTTACTTTAGAGCCTCTAGTTTAGAGAGAGGAGACAGCTAATGTCATAAGATAAACACACTAACCTCATCCGGAACTTGGACCCTGGCCTATCTCGGACGAAAGAGTATTCTGAGTGGTATTCTGAGAATTACATAGGCTACCCTTGAATTCCACCCTCCTTTTTGAATTTGAAAAAGATCTACCAGACCGTCAGTGACTGGACTAATGCACCATACGTGTAAAAAAATCAGAGAATAGCACAAAACATGTTGATTAACCTAGCCTGCATTTATTTCATATTGTTGCTCTATGCTAAATTGCAAAATGACAGAGGAAAAGACAAATAGGTGTAAGATAGAAAAACTGTCGAAAAGAAAAGAGATATTTAAATTGAAATGACAGATATTTATAAGCAAAAGTTAGTGTTTTTGATACAGAACGTTTCTCTCAAATTTGAAAAAAATATCGATTAAAAAAACATCTCTTTTCGCCGCCCGAAAACGAAACGGAAATTAAATATTACTTATTGTTTTATATCTAATTTTTGTAAAAACGCAATAATTCAATTTTATCACTTTTTAAATCAGTAAGTAGAAGGACACTGACTCAAAAAACATTTCATAATTATTTTATGTAATGACAATGTTCACGTATGCAGCTTTACATTTACGCTTGTCCTTTCTAAAAGCTACTATTGATTTAGGTGATTTCGCTCAATCACAGTATCACAGGCATAAGAACATTGTGACGTATACTCTAATTTAACTTTCCTTTTCAGTTTCTTTCTCTATGCAAATGTGAGATCCTTCTCCTTAGCGTTTTTCAAACTTAACGTGATATCTTCTCTCTCGCAAGTGTATGGTTGGCAACACCTTGAGGTCAAAACGTATGACGTGTGTATGTGTCAGATGAGAACTGTCGATATGTGTAATGTCTGAGCAGCAGCAGTAAGTGGAAATGATGGTAGTATGATGATATAACAGTAGTTGCGGAAGTTGAAGTAGGTTTACTTGAAGTAATTTCTTGACGTCTGCGTGTTTAATATTTAGAGTTGGCGTTTTTGTTTCTCGTCAAACGTTCTCTATCAAGTAATTGAATTTTTTCACTAATGTTGTTGAAGACGGAGTTGTACTAAAGAAGTTTTTGCTGAATGAAGACTAACAGTAAGTAACCTTTTCTGAAGTTAATTGAGTGACTCCTGATTCGTGAAGTTATTAAGAATTGATTTATGTGGTGTCCAGACAGCCATTTTTTCACGAACATTACAACATAAATAAAGAGTTCGGGATTTGTCATAGTTTCATAAATGTCATTATTTTCCTAAGGTAACGTTCTCATCAATGTCACTTCAGTCGAAGCCCACAGTATGTGTGTTTAAAAGTATCCCAGCGATGGGTAAAATTAGTCTTGTACCATAGAGAGAGAAGAACTTAGCCGTTTTAGAATATTCAATCTTCCCAATACTTAGGTATTGCTATACACCGAAGAGCCAAAACATTGTGACCAGTTCGTCTTCATGCAAATCGAACAAACTGCAGCTAAACAACGTCGTGTGTGAAGGTCATAAAACGATACAAATAACACCTAATACGGAGCTCTTTTAATCAGTGCTATTCTTGTTCTTCAGATGGGAAAGGCAGCGGATTTAAGGAGGTTCCATCTAAGATCTCTGCCTTACGTTTCCAATGGTAAAACTTCTTTACATATTTTCTTCGCAATTAATGTATTCCCGAGGATAAAAATCTGCACATAGATAAAACTAACTTTAAGTTATAGCATGGAATACTTAATATTTGCTAAAACATAACGACGATTAGGCAATCAAACATTTGTTTGTCCTCCACTGACGTCATCAATGTGCAGGTTGCGCCATCTATTAACAGGTCTGAACATTACTCAAAGAAAAATGATTGATTTTTCCTATAATTATGGTTATGTTTTAGCAAGTATTAAGTATACCATGTTATAACTTACAGTTAGTTTTATCGATGTGCAAATTTTCATCTTTGGGAATACATTAGTTGAGAAGAAAATATGTAAATAAATTTTTCGATTCGAAGCATGACGCAGAGATTTCAGGTGGAACAACCTTAAGTGAGCTTAATAAAGGCCAAATTGTAATGACCAGGAGACTAGGCGAGAGCAACTCCGAGATGGAAAGGCTTATGGGGAGCGCTCGGTAAGCGTGGTTAGTATCTCCAGAAAGTTTTCCGAAGGGAGAAATCTATGAACCGCCGATAAGGTGTGTGCTGACCAAGGTTTATCAATGCTAGAGATGAGCGAAAGCTGTCCCATATGTTACGAGCCAACAGAAAGGATACTGTGTTGCAGCTCGCGGGTAATTTGAATGCTGGAGATGGGGGTAACGTGTCACAACTAACAGTGCATCAAACCCTGCTGAAGATGAGGCCACGCAAACATCAAAACTGGACTTTGAATGATTAGAAGGTCGTCTGCTCTGATGAATGCCCTTACATGTTGCAGCATAGGGACGGCTGTGTACGTGTGCATCGTTTACTTGGAAAGTATTGGCACCAGAAGCCGGTGGGGAAGTGTAATGCACAATGTGCTGCTGGGAAACCTTGGGTCTAGTCATTCATGTGCAGGTTAATATGTCGCCTACCAGCTACCAAAATAATGCCTACCACTTACCAAAATGACGCCTACCACCTACCAAAATGACGCCTACTACCTATCAAAATGGCGCCTACCACCTACCAAAATGGCACCTACCAAAATGACGCCTACCACTTACCAAAATGAGGCCTACTACCTACCAAAATGACGCCTACCACCTACCAAAACGACCCGTACAACCTATGAAAATGATGCCTAGCACCAACGAAAATGACGCCAACCACCTATCAAAATGGCGCCTACCACCTACCAAAATGGCACCTACCAAAATGACGCCTACCACCTACCAAAATGACCCGTACAACCTACGAAAATGATGCCTAGCACCAACCAAAATGACGCCAACCACCTACCAAAAATGACGCCTACCACCTACCAAAATGACGCTTACCACCTCTCTAAACCTCTTTGCAGACCAGGTACATCCTCTCAGGGCAACTGCATTCCGCTCTAATAGCTGCTTCTTTCAGAAGGATAATGCGCCATGCCACACTGTCCTGGATTGTTCGAGAATATTTCGTGGAACATGTGGAAGACTTTCCGGTATTGCTTTGTCGCGCCTAATTCCTCAGACATCAATCAAACTGAACAACTGCAGTTTGTGTTGAAACAGCAAATCCGATCTCCGGCGGCTCAACCACGTAAATTATTTGTAAGTTATTAGAAGCAACTTATATACGTCAGTGACTATATTACAAGAGTCAGAGGTTGTGCTCGTAACGTGTTGGTACCAGATACTACAAGTCACCTTTAGGAATCGGATCCGTACCCCGTCGATTTTTACCTGTAGTTTCAGTTGTTTTAACTTTGCACAAAACATTACTTTCTGTGTTGTATGTATCGTCTTGCCGTCCTTTCCCGCACTCACTTTCTCTCTCTCTTGGATTATGAGTGGCATTTAATTAGAGTGTCCAAGGAATTCGGATCCGTTCCCCCTCGATTTTTACCTGTAGTTTCAGTTGTTCTAACTTTGCACAAATCATTGCTTTCTGTGTTGTATGTAACGTCTTCCCGTCTTTTCTGCCACTCTCTCGCTATCTCTCTCTGAGGTTTGACAGAACACAGTAGTGTTCGTAGGTTCCAGGCAAAATAATCGAATGCAAAATCACTAACAGGAAATAATCGAAAACGAAATCATGGATTGCAAAATCATTGAAATCGAAATCGTAGGAAACTAAACGATCGAATTCAAAATCATGAAAATCGAAAAAATCGAAAACGAAATCCAATAATGCAAAATCATCGAAAGCAAAATTACCGAATGCAAAATCATTGAAAGAGAAATAATTGATTACGGATTCAAGTGATTTGGAAATACAGTGAAACCTGTTTGAGACGGAACCGGTATAAAACAGAAACCTGCCCAACAAGAAACTTTGTTTTGGTCCCAAAACGAATGATAGAAAAGTGCGTATTTTTTAACTTGTCTACAAAGGAACCTGCTTACACAGAAACGGAAATGACAGAAAAATATAATGAAACTTGTAACGACGGAGAGTTCCCAGATGTTCCCGTGTCGTCAAGTATGTATACAATATCTTACACGACAAAGTATAATGATGAACTCAGATGGAACAAATTTGCTTGAGGTTGAAGGTAACATAATTAAACAGAGAGAAATCATCTTTAGGTTGTTTACACAAACACACACTGCAGCGCACCCCTGCTTAGCTTCTCTTTGATACCACAGCTCGGGTTCGTGTCACGTGACCATGTTGCTCTCTTTGTTGGATCATGCAAAACAGAAAGTCTTCCCTGATGGTGGTTTCTTACGGACTTCAACGAGGTACTCCGATTTCATTCTCTAACATTTATTCAATGTGATGATTATTCACAGCCTTTGCTTTGTGTGAGTTGCCTTCGTTCGTATGACTTTTGTCATGCAGCCAAAAGAAGGGCGTTCTCGACACGGATACACAAGGGGCGTAGATGTACTTCCTATTTTTTTCAATATCTCTACTTGTAGGAGTCCGATTTGAAAAAACAATTCCTTCTTTGTTGAATAGTGTTTTCAGTGTGACATGTTTTTTCATATAATTTCAAAATTTTCAAGTAATTCATAGACTTTCCGCCAGGGGGTGTAGAGGTAAATTGCGTTTCCCCCTACATCTCTGCTTCTAAATCTCCGATTTGAAAAATTCTTTCTGCACCGGATACAGCTCCTGACGGCAAATCGTTTCCACATAATTTCAAATTTTTGTAAAAAAAATGGTTTGGCCACCAGGGGGCGTAAATCTTAATTTCCGCTTCTGATGTATTTGCAGCAAAATATGAGCTTTTAAATTTTCGATTGAAAAAAACGTCGCTTGTAGATCGATGCTACTCATGTCGACAAACCTTTTAGAAACATTTTCTTCTTAAATAATGCATGGTTTCTACGCCATGGGGCGTAGATGTATATTTTATTTTTGTCAATATCTCTACTTCTAGGAGTGCGATTTGAAAAATTCCTTCTTTGTTGAATAGTGTTTTCAGTGTGTCATGTTTTTCATATAATTTCAAAAATTTCAAGTAATTCGTAGACCTTCCGCTAGGGGGCGTGAAGAAAAATGCTTTCCCCCCTATATCTGTGCTTCTAAATCTCCGATTTGAAAAATTCTTTCTGCACCAGACACAGCTCCTGATGGGAAATCCTTCGCACGTAATTTCTAATTTTTGTAAAAAATGCTTTGGCGTAAGTCTTAATTTCCGCTTCTCATGTATTTGCAGCAAAATATGAGCTTCTAAAATCTTGATTGCAAAAAATGTCGTTTTCTGACCGTCTACTTCTAGGGGTCCGATTTGAAAAATTCCTTCTTTGTTAGATAATGTTTCCGATGCGAAATGTTTTCCCTATAAATTCAAAATTTTTATGTAAATCATAGACTTTCCGCTAGGGGGCACAATATAAATTGCGTTTTCTGCGTTATTTCTGCTTATAAAACTCCGATTTGAAAAATTCTTCCTGTATCGCATACAAGACCTGATGGAAAATATTTTTCACATAATTTCTAATGTTTGATACCGAATGGTTTGACCACCAGGGGTAATAAGCGTTAATTTCTGCTTCTGATGTATTTGTAGCAAAATCTGGACTCCTGAAAACTCGACTAATTTTTTTTTTTTCTTGGACCGATACCACTCATATTGAAAAACCTTTTGATAATACTTTCTTCATAAAATAATGCACGGTTTTCCCACCAGGGGACGTAAAGTCACATTTTATTTTTGTCGATATTTCTGTTTCTAAGAGTCCGATTTGAATAATTCTTTCGGTGTTGGAGAGCGTTTCCGGTGCGAAATGTTTCTCATATAAATTCATGTTTTTCTTAACGCACTAGTTTGCAACCAGAGGGCGTAAGCTCACGATTCTGTTTACAGCAATATCTGAGGGATTAAAAACCCGATTGAAAAACTTCTTTCTTCCGTCAGAAATTATTGTTTTCCATACCGGTTCCATTGACTTTGAATAGCCTTAATAAATTTAATTTGCTTCAGAACGGATTCAAAAGACGTGCTTATTACACCCGAAAATTCGGTGTCATATTTATTGTTTCAAATGTATTTAGATTGTTCGCTCTTTCCACACATTGATGGAGGTGTGCATACTTTCATATGGCCCGTTAGATTTTTGGTTCCATAATCTTTTATTACACCGTCGACATCTTTGTATGTAATTACACATTTTCCACATTTTGAACAACAAGCAAGACCAAACAACACAGAATTATTCACCGGTTCTTTAATGAGACGAAACAATTTCCAGCATTCACTCTTCCCCTTGTGGTTATCAACAAGCACGTATTTGTTGGCCTCGACGCCTTTCTCAACCTCCTTAATATTAAATCCATCCATATTAACAAATAAGGAGTTAATTTCGACAAGACATGTCATGGGAACGCGATGTTACCACATCAATCGAAAAATCTCTGAATGCTCAATGTAAAAGATGTGATGTGAAAAGTAACTCTTAGTCATACAGTGAACTTCGCACGAAGAGAGTGAATCAGCAGAGAAGCAGGCGAATGGCATTTGCCTGTACCTTGACCTGGACATTCTCACTGTAACAGAACGCAAAGGAAGGATCTTTTTACAATATGGAGTCGGTGTGTTGTCTGACGTCGTTCGGTGAAAATCTTTGTTGCTTTAAGAAAGAGATGACAATATTTTTGCATAGCAAATCATTATTCACTCCGTGGGCACCGGTATCGACTACAGAATTCCACAGCGCGCATTTTTCTTTGGAATCTAGTTTTCTCTTTTCAAAAATACAACGGGAATAAAACTGGGTCAAAATCGGATAAGGAACACCTTGGCCCGAACCATTGGACCCGCAAGAAATTGTCGACCCGTTGACCCGTGACCCGTTTCCATCTCTGGCCATAATCAGTGGCAATATGAAGATCAGGAGTGAAGCGTGCTAGCATCCAGTGTTGCCACTGAAAGCAGTTTTCAATAAATAGAAATAATTTATGTAAACAGGAAACTGCAATGCAGTGTAAAAGACGCCCAACGCGTTCATTCCACAGGGGGCATCAAAAGATACAAAACCCTAGACTGTTTTGATAATGAAAAGATTGTGAAGCCATTTGCAAGGCGCAACATCAAGCATTTCCACTTCTAACAGTGCTTACGAAATCATACGTGTTCTGTCGACTACATTCGCGCGCCAGTCGCAAGCAGCTTAGAGTTTCTGCACGAGGAACTCTGAGTAGCTGTAATCCATAGATCATACAATCATGGATTACAGCTACTCAGAGTTAGAGTACTACTTAATCTAAAATTAGTAATCCACAGATCATACAATCATGGATTACTACCTTAAACATGGATTTCAGCTACTCATATCGATCATGGATTACAGCTACTCAGAGTTCCAGTCTCTAGGAACTCTGAGTGGTTGTAATCCACAGATCACGATCATGCTGTATTTAGATACATAGGTGATGAATATCTTTTTATTAATATAGACATTTGACATGGATCAGGAACATCAAATAGAGGTCATCTCGCTTTCCACGTTTATAAGTGAGTCACGGAAAAATTCTCATTGGCCGCCACCCAGAATCGAACCCAGGGTCTTCCAGTGATGACCTCTGTTTGATCATTTTTTTAATAGAGCGATGGCCTCCACTTTTATTTTAATTTCATTTTGGTCCTTTTCTCGCGTATTTTTTACGAGCTACTTACTGCATGTGTCCAAATGTTTTATTATGATTTAGAGAATTCTTTTTACTTATTTCGATCTTGAAATTGTATTTCGAACAACTGGAATGAATGGCAGTACTTCATCTCGGAAATTAATATCGCCAACAAATGTGCTTGTATTGTTACGAGCTTGCTGATTTTTTCGTTTTCTGCCAGAAAGTATGATGGAAAAAAAGAAGTAGCTAAGAAAGGTACACCAACTTCTTCACTAGAAACACTTAAAAACAATCGGAAAACACAGTCCGCCACTTTTAAAGTTCTTGGTATTCTGTTTATTCGTGATTGAGAAAAAACATGAACTGATGTTTTACTGTTTGGCCGTGTTTTATGTTTTTTCCTGAGACAAACACTTAGACTTATAACACTGTGCACAACGAAAAGGTTTCAGACTCTTTAAATGACCTCATGAAATATCTCCCAGACATATTAATCTGATTCAGTTTGAAAAAAAAAAAATCTAACAGAATTTTGTTTGAGCATTCTCTCTCCCATTTAATTTTCTATACAAAATTATTCGACTGGAGAATGGCCATTTAATTTCCTATACAAAATTATTCGACTGGGAATGACCACAGCAGTTCTGTTGTCAAGAATAAGGAGTTGTGCTTAAATGCTTTTCTAGAGACAAATAGAGTTTCGGAAATAAAAGTATAAATGTTTATGACTATAAATTCCCCTCTCAAAAGGAGAAAAAGACCTGGCTGACGGACAACGTGAAAAAAAACATGTAGTCGAAAGAAACTCTCTGCCTTAAAGATCATAAAAAAGACTTAACACGATAATGCATTTCGGTAACACAATCAAACAAAAATATGACACCAAATGTTTGGTTGTAATGAGCGCGTGTTTTGAATCCTTTCCAGTACGAGAAACAATATACGTATATTTTAAATCAAATTTTTAGAAAATCTAAAAATTCAGCAGAAAAGAAAATACGTTTACGTCACTCAGGGAAAAACTGTGCATAATTTAAAATACGTAATGAGAGCAGGGTTATTTACAGTGAATAGAATTGGTTAAACAAACCAACTAGATTTTTACAACAGGGAAAACATCCAGAAGTAGAAATACATGTAGCTACAGCCTACTTTTCACCCACTTTTATCCGACTAGTGGATGAAAAGTAGGTTACGAAAATTAATAACCTGTGAACAAAACGTTTTCCACAGCGGAAAGAATACATCAAAGACAAAGGGTTTTCGAATCGAACAGTTAGAACAAGAGATATTGAGGAAAATATGACAAAATTTTACACCCCTGGCAGCAGAATTTTGAATAATGGGAAAGTACAAAGTGTGCTGAAACTATTCTTCATAGCTAAAACTATTCTAAGGAAAAATAATATTTCAAATACGTGTCCTGAGAGCAAAGATGCCGCCCCGGTGGCGCAGTGGTCTAAGGCGTTGGCCTCTGATCATTCGTTGGAAGGGGTCCGGGTTCGAATCCCGTGAGGCATGGATGTTGTGTTTGTCTTACGGCACTGGCTCTCCCCTTCCCTGGAACCAGTGACTCTAAATTAGGGACGGGCGACTGCTTATAGCCCATTGAGTTGCTCACGGTGGTCGTTAAATCTCAAAAAAAAAAAAAAAAAAAAAAAAAAAAAAGAGCAAAGATGGGAAGAAATAATTCTGCCGCTTTCGCCACCAAGCAGAAAAACTATGCATTATTTAAAGAGGACAATGCTCTCCATCTTTATTGTAGTGAATGACATATAGTAAAATATGCTGTTTGCAGTAGGATTTTTAGAAGTGGAAATACGGTTGCAAATCCCAAACCCCAACACTCCACGCAAATGATTTTAACTTGTAAGATGATATTACAAATGATTATAAGTGATAAATGTTGCTGGAATTAGTAAGCCCAGGGTTACTGTGGCGTAGGAAAATAGCCACGCTATTCAAAGTGAGCATATGGTATGCCACTTGCCGATCATCCTAGAATGTAATGGAACTTCATGTCGGATATGAGGAATGGGGATATCTCAGCATTTCATGTTTTGCAAATTCACATATAAACTTAAATATAGCTAAGTTTCATCTGTAAAAATAAAACACTGTCAACGATGTTCTTCCTTCATGTAAAATTCCGAAATCAGAGAGACAATGCAGTAAGACAAAAACAATATCTATGTCTAACAGGGACACAAGAACCCATGATCTTGTACTACGTAATTAAAACTCATGACCTTGTTCTATGCAATTAGTGAAAAATATTTCTTTTTAACCTTCCTCCACGTAATACATACATGCATTGGCGGACATGTGCGGAAAATGGTCAGAGTACACACTATATTGGCAAGAGTCACTGGACACCTAGAAGAGGAACACAACATAGCATTTATTGACATACATTAGTATGCTGTCGGTCCACCTTTGGCATTAATGCATGCACTGACTCTCCAACACATGCTTTCGAGTTCAAACTTCTTATGCGTCGCTCTAATTCATCCCATAGGTGTTCTATAGGATTAAGATCAGAGCCCTGTGCTGGCCAGTCTTCACACGATACGGAATTATCATAAAACTACGCCGTAACAGTTGCTTTATGGCTCGGTGCATTATCCTGCTGGTACCAATAAGGCTCTGCTCCATAGTATTGCCACAGAGTTGGTAAAGCATATTTGTCCAGAATATCGGGGTAGACGTGCTGGTTAACAGGTTTTATCCATGATAACCAATGGGCCGGGACCATACCACGAAAAACACCACCACACGGCCCAGTTTCCATTGATCTACGGTCCACGATAAATGTTCTTTACACCGTGCTAAACGGCGAGTAGCATTCCGAGTGCAGATGAAAGGCTTATGAGCAGCCGCACGACCACTTAACCCATGGAATGAAGTTCTCTGCGAACGGTACGTGTACACACCGAGGTTCCAGCATTGTTACTGACCAGTACACTGAGGTCTTGTGCAATAAATACTCCGTCGATTAGCTGTAACCACTCTCCGGAGCCTTCGACTTCCTCTATCACTGATTTTCTTTGGTCTGCCGGTACATTTTGGTACTTCAGGCACGCCATGTGTCTTCCACTTGTTCAGTATATCCAAAACAGTTAACGTGGGTATGTTTTAACGCCTCTAGGTTTCTCTTATGGACAACCCACTAATATAATACCCAACAATCTTACCTTTCTCTAAGTCAGTTTTCTTCCGCCGCGACGTTTTCACCTAACCTCACAGTGCGATATGATCCCGGTCAACTGCAGGCTTGTTTTTATACCGTTTGCAGCTGTATCACGCATCTTAACAACGCAGCGGATCCGTTCATTTGCTTTTGAAGGTGTCTCCGGTGACGTTTGTTAATATAGTGTATATCAGATTGTCAGTATTCTTAGGGAACGGCATTGTGTTCAGCAGTAAATGTTTTAGATGTCTTACCTATACACGAAAGTACGAGTGTTGTACGAAAGAAATGCACAAGTAGGAATAACTTCTACTGGAAACTTGTCCTACTCAACATGGTCTCCATCACAAGTGATGATCTGCACCATCGTTGAACCCAACTCTCGAAATCTCTTTGAAAAAATTCAGGTGTGGACTGTTGTACCCACTTCTTCACAGCCACGTTCACATCGTCTGTGTCATCAAATCGTTGTCCCAGGATCCCAAAAGACTATCCTTCATTCGGTCAAACAGGTTGAAGTCGGATTGCACCAGATCTGGGCTGTACGGTGGATGGGGGATCACTGACCAGCCTAATCTGCTGATCACCTGATTTGTTAGGTCTCTTCCTCCTTATGGCTTCTCAAAGCTTCTTGAGTATCTTAATGTACTGCTTGCTGGTCACGGTACGGCCACGTTCCAGAAAATCAAGGAGAATGACACCCCTGTCATCCGAAAAATCAGTCGCCACGACCTTCTGTGCTGATCGCTGGTTCTTGAACATCTTAGGCTTTGGTGAAGAGGTGTGACACCATTCCATGGATTGATCCTTCGTTTCCGGATCGTAAAGAGGCGCCCACGTATCATCCCCTGTCACTAGATCGAAACAAAACGTGTCTTCATTGGCTTCAAACGCTTCCAGATGACGAGAGTAGACTTCCATCCTTCTCTCCTTCAAATCGGGTGTCAACTGCCGAGGTACCCACTTTTCACACACTTTCCGATACCTTAAGTCTTCAATCCTCTTCTGTGTGGCATTGTGACTACAGTCCAGTTGTGCAACAAGCTCACGGATTGTGACTCGTCTCTCCGAGCGAATTAATTCATCCACCCACTGACGACTCGTGTCAGTGGTCGCAGATGATGGTCTCCCACTGCGTGGTTTGTCTTCAATGCTGGTTTCCCCTTCTATAAATTTCTTCATCCATTTATGCACACGCATTACTCTTGTCAATGGTGTCATCTCTGTAAACATTCTGTAGCTTTCTGTGGATGTCGGGCAGCCTGCACCCTTCGTTCGTCAAGAACTGAATGACGGCACTTTGCTTCTCCTTGGAATTCATTATTTACCTGCAATGAAGATGAAGGGTTACTATAGAGGAAGAGTTACTCTACCAACATGGGCAATTTGAACGACCTCTGTCAGCTAATAAATAAAAGTTATGCCGACTATGTACTACCACGTCTATGTTTTTTAGTTTGTATGTACTACTACGTCTATGTTGTTTAGTATGCATGCTTCGTAATTCCTTTTTTTCTTAAGTCCTTCATTCAAGAAACTACAATAATGACTATAATTTAATGATTTTTCTTCAATTAGTTGATGTATATGACTTTTAAAGAAACGCAGCAGACCAAAAAAAAGGCGGTTCTCGAAACTATCAGCTGGTACATGTTTGTGTGATTAGAATAGTGCAAAACGATCACCTGGCATTCTACTTTGTGATTAGACTAGTGAAGTAAGATGGGTAAAAATTGGGAAATTATTGTTTGTGAAAATTGCAACACTAAGAAAGAATCGCCCTATACAAATGAAATTAATATCACAGACTACCAAAATACCTGTTCTTCGGACGTGATGATATTAAAAATATTTCTATAATACAGAATTTCATACCATACCATAATGTAATTTGTACCATGAATTGATATACTAATAATACACTTGATCGGTTTGTTCTTTAACTTTACAGCTTCAAGCCTACACGAAACAAATCAAAATACGTCGTTACTCTTCACTTTCGTCATTAAAATATTAATAGACAACAGAACAAAATAAGTTGTTACTTTCAGCATAAATGTAAAAAGAACCTTGCTTATAAGCAACAATTTCATAAACAATTTCGTTCGAAACTGTACATTCAAAAGCTAGCAAGTCAGATGTTTTTGGAAGAGTGAGCAAAATTGTGTTGCCATCGCTAATATCTCTAGGGGGAGACTTGTTTTTTCAAATTTCAATTACTATGAAAATCTCCCCGCGTATTTATATTTATTGCAGTCACCTTACCACTTATACGACGTCACCGTTGCTTCGGTGAAAACGAATTTTGGTAATTTGATTTTGACTCAAAAGAACCTTGACATTCGATATGTCAAACGATAATATAAATGTTTAAATGCAAAGCATATTATGATATAGCGCTTTTTACGTGATTTTTAAGGTTTTTTGTTAAATAAATTCAGAACAAATAAATTTAGAACAAATATATACTCAGCAGGTCAACCGAAGTCATTCAAAACTGAGGGCGGGGCTTCAGTTGCTGGGCAACAATGGCCTGATCATTGCAAAACGTCCTAGTGTTATCAAAGCTGGGCTATTTCAAAAACCCATTTCGACCCACTTAAAGTAATCGTAGGAACAAATCCTTTCTTAGTCCGCTTCTACACTGAAGAGCAATTGAATTAGAGATACCTGTCTAGTAACGTGTAGCACCACCTTTCGCCCTGATGACGGCGGCGATTCGTCTCGGCATGGACTCGACAAGACACCGGAAGCGTTGGGAAGCCATGCGGATCCACGACCCCTGAACAAGCTCCCACAGTTCACCAAGATTTGATGGAGGGGAGTCAGAGCCTCGAACATCTCTCTCGATGATATACCAGATGTGCTCCATGGGATTGAGGGAAGGTGTCCTAGCTGGCCTAGGAAGCGAGGTCACGTCGGTGGAGTGTTCATCCAACCATTCGGATACAATTCGGGAGCGATGGCATTGTGCATTGTCTTGTTGCAGGATGAGGTCCCCAGTGGGATGTTGAAGACACACAAATGGAAGCAAATGGTCGTCCAGTATATTCCGGTAACATTGACCTGTGAGGGACGATGTCACACGTACCAGGGGTCCCATTTCCGTCAACGTAAACAGTCCCCAGACGAGAATGCCACCCCCACCAGCTTGAAGAGTACCCTGCTGGCAAGAAGGATCCATCGCAACTGTGTTCCATGCTGGTGATGGCCGTTACCAACAGTATAATGAGTCATGCCCCACTGCCAGAATCGTAAAGAAGTGGTTCGAGGAGCATGCTGGTGCCTTTCTGTTAATGCCTGGTTTCGAAATTCACCTGACATGAACCCAATCGAACATTTCATTTGTGGTTCGACTTAGAAAAGCGGGTTCGCGCTAAATCACTACCACCCTGGAACTGCGGGACCTGCTGTTTACATTATGATACCAGATACCCTAAGTTACCTATCGGCACCTCATCGACTCGATACCTCGCCGAGTGGCCGCTGGTTTGCTGGCTAAAGGGTTTATTAGGTAGGCGGTTCATAATGCAAAAGCTCATCGGTGTATGCGACCATCACGGTCCATCAAGATAAATCGTGATTTGTCAGAAAACACGACTTGTTACCAATCAGTGGGCCACAGTGTGTGTTCCAGGCCCCATTGAAACCTGTGACGTCTGTGGTTGAGGGTCAAATAAATACGCAGCAATGGGCTGCTAGCCACCAGTCACCTGTTAAGCGGACGACACCGAACTGTCTTAGAAGACAAAGCCTGATCTATGACAGTGCTCCACTACTACTCCAACATCGTGGAAGCCGCTGTGCAATCGGTCATTTCCATGGGGTAGCTGTGTCTGTCATTCCATGCAGGCATACGATTTTTCGGAGCATTTCTCGGATTTTTGTGCATCCGAGCCTTATCTGTCCATTGACGCCACGTTCACACCACTGTACTGCCGTTGTTGATATATAAAAATATTTCGTGCAAGTCATGAACGAGTCGAAAGTACTGATGTTTTTGCACGTGTGACATACTACAGAGGTGAAAACATGTGTCAAGGCGACAAATTTGCAGCTTGCCATTCTGTCGGCGTAGCTGAGTTGGGAGAGAGACTTACTCCGGAGTGAGGGGTCCCAGGTTCGATGCCCGTCGCTGACAAATTCGTGTTTTCACATTGGCGCCCGATTCTTGAAAATGGATCAACTGGCCGTTGAATTCTCCGAAAAAAAAAATGAGTCAGTGTAATATTACATTCCACACACCAAATTGCCTGTGATTTTTCAAATGCACATTCTTCATCGGATGACTGTCTATAGCGACACACGGTCCGGCTGGCCCGTGGGCTATACCCGCGGCCCTCTTTCGGGGGCGGGGGAAGCGTTGTGACGTGCCTGTCCCGCAGGGCGCACACGAGATAAAGACAGATAGCTATCTGCCTCTATCTTATGTGGGTGTTCACTACTGCCAGAGTAGTATACTGGATAGCCCTCGGAGCTCCGAAGCCAAGAGTTGCGGATTCGAATCCCGCCCCTGGGATATAAATGATGGAGAAATTTACTTCGTCGATAAATAAATCTGTTAACCAAAAGATGTTAACAGGCTTAAACCTGTTAAACACTTTAAAACACAAGTTAAAATATACACAGCCGAGTCACATTATTGTGACCACCTCCTACTTATGACGTCATAAGTGCGTAGCCAATGAAAGAAGGCACGTGTCGTGAGCTGGCATTGAGGGTACGCCACGTTCACACCACTGTAAACGTGGCGTACCCTCAAAGGTGTGCTGTTGGCATTCTGAAAACATATCACTCGTTGCTGTCATGGATAAAAGGAGCGATTTATCAGATTTGCAAAAAGGGATGATTATCGGCTTTCCGACCAAGGGTGGCAGTATTTCTGAAACAGCACAGTCTGTGAAGTGTTCGCGTGCTGCTGTAATTAAAGTGTATCGTGATTGGAGAAATGACACCATTGTAAATAAGCGACGCGCAAACTGCGGAGCACCACGTGACATTGGTGTGAGATGTGGACGCCGGCTTCGAAGGTGCGTGAGCGCCGATCGACACCCTACAGTAGAGCAACTCACTGGTCGAATGAACCAGGGGGCTACCAGAAGTGTGTCTAAAACGACAGTTCAGCGAACTCTGCTGCCTATGGGGCTCCGATGCAGACGGATGGTCACTGCACCTGTACTACCGAAGGTGCATCGGCAGAAAAGGTTTTCATTTGCACTCCAGATTCAGAATTGGACCTCCGCTGATTGCCAAAGGATTGCCTTATCCGATGCGTCATGCTTTCTGTTTCATCGAACGGATGGACGTTGGCGTATAAGGCGAGAAACATCGGAGAACTAACACTCTTAAACTATTGCTGGCAGAACACAAGCTGGTGGAGGGGGGCAGCGTCATGGTTAGGGGAATGTTTTCGCGGCATTTACTGGGTCCACTCATACCCGTGAAAGGCACTAAGAACTGAATTCGTTATGAATCCATCCTTGTAGACCACGTACAGCCATACAGGCTGATTGTCTTCCCTGGGGCGGATGGAATCTTCCATCACGACAATGTCACGTGTCACAGAGCTAGAAATGTTCAACAGAGGTTTAAGAGCACGATGAAGACTTCAAAGTACTTCTCTGACTCTCTAATTCCCCAGACTTAAACCCAATTGAACATATGTGAGACCACCTCGATCGTGTTGTTCGCTCTATGGATCCTCCACCACGCACCCTCCAGCAGCTGTAAGATGCACTGCAGTCAGCATGGCTCCACATACCAGTGAACACCTTCCAGCACATTACTGAGTCTTCCCAGCTCGTCTAGCTGCTGTCCGCGCTGCACATGGCGGTTACTCTGGATATTAGCTGGTGGTCACAATAATGTGCCCCGACCGTGTGAAATGTATATTAATTGGTATTTATTTACATGTGATATCCGGTTAGTGTTTTTAGTATATTACGACGAGTGTTGGCAAATTGATTGTGTTCGCGAAGTTCACGTACCTAGATCATTATATCGACAACTGAAGAATTATAAACGAGATCTTCTTTCAGTAAGTAAGTTGCCTCTAAATCTCAGTAATCTTGTTAGTATAATGATAGCTTTAGCGTTTAAGTGTTCTTCAGAATTAAAGTTATTGTTTTTTGGAAAATTTAATAGCAATACACGAACAAAAATAAATAAATCCTAATACAATACAGTACCCCTTGACAGATGTAGCTATTGAAGCTGAACAATACAATTTACAAATTCCAACAACGATGACAGTTCTACAAAAAAGGTAATAAAAAAATACAGATAGGCATAGGTTTGATTGAGCCGTCAGTTTAGAAGGCAGGACTAAGACTTGCAGATCGGCGACTTGAAATGAGCTAGTCGAGTATGGTTTTAAAGCGTTTATTTAATTTGGTATAGCCAACACAGGTCTATGATGTGAAAAGTAGCTTACAAAATTTTTACAAGTAATACTGAATACATTGCGAACACAAAGCAGATCGATACACGAATTATCCAACGTGATGCTCTGTCTTCTTGTGCTTGTTACATTCCTCATCACTTGCCTCATCACTTGCCTCATCACTTGCCTCTCGTTTTGATTTTCTCCACTTTTGCTTGCGTTCATTCTGCGAATTCCGCGGCATTGTGGAATATGTTAACCAGTTCACACGAAAACAATTTTCTAAAATTTTAGTTGAAACCACTGCGAAATGTTTTTTATATATTTGAATAGATATCATCGAGAGCTTTAAAACGATACCACGCACAGTAAGTAGCGTTGCGCTCACGATTGCCGATATAGACTAACAAGGGGACCTCACAGCTGACAAAATGTGTTTTCCGGACGACGTTCGACAAACGAAATGTAAGTGCTCGAACAGTTCTTTTATCAAATGCTAGCGCTGTAGAGAAGTGTTATGTTTTCATTGCTTTATGATAATTATCATCCGCAACTTTGTGAACAAATAAACGATAGCAAAACCACCGATAATGATACCTAACATCATATATGTTAGGTCTTCAAATAACAGTACGTAATTGTACTTTATAAGCTAAAATGTGATAATTCGATTCTCCTAACAATTACTCTGTCCCCATATGGGCTATTTATTATTAAACTCCATTACTCAACAATAACTTCTACAAGTTCTTTATTATTTGTTAGTGAAACTACACTAAATTGCCATTGACAATGACACAATACAATGTTAAGTGAAAGGTCCCACATCACTACAAGGCCTACAGCTCACGACATAACTAGCTCATGCAAATATTGCACAGAAATACATATGTTTCATTTAATATCTACCCATATCACACAATGTTGTTGTAACTTCTTACAGAATTCTGAAAAGTGAGAACGAGAGAACTTTAAGGGAGGATGGGAAAATGCAGGCATTCCCCGCATTTCGACATTAGCCACCATAACAGTAAAAGTATGTTATAATGCACTGCTGTAGGATCTCGTGAAATTACAGTAAAGCATCATTTACAGGAAATCACGAATTTCGTTATGATAACCTCCGGATCGTTATGATATTTTTATTCCGAAAATAAGAGGCATTAGATCAAATGCCGGGACATATATATCCTCATTTTGTCTCTACTATCATTAAAAAAAAAATCACCAAAATCCGCGGGTGGTCAGCTGTAAGGTCCCCTTGTAAGTAAAACGCGGCCGCACACCCGGAAATATTGCATCACATGCCTTGCGCACAGGGACAGAGGGAAGCGTCACGCACACGACGTATTGCCCAGTACGCGAGTTGGAATTCATGCTGTTTAGGAATATGCTAAAACGATTAGTGTGCGGCACGTATTTTTAACGCTCTGATGATTTTAATTGGGAGCTATTTTTTTTATCACAGGCGGTTTGCCGTAAATCGTCCCATATTATCCGCTGAGTTAGACGTAGTACTACTTCAAAAAGAAGTATAAGCTAAACATCAGAGAAATGGAGGTACTGAGGTGAATTTCTATTTTATCACGTTCTGCCACCGACACTGGTGCCCAAACTTATAGGATCATTTATAAATTCGTACATAACTAGCAGTATTTATGAGTAAATTCGATGAAATTTGGAAAAAGTGGTTCACTATTACATTGCTCATGTAACTCAAGCACAAGAAAATCAGTCATATGGTTTGTATGAGTTAATGTCACAAATTTGTAATTTATTTGAAAGAACAGTTCATGGTAAGCTATTTAGCCTTTTGCTTAAGACATATAGAACACTCATACTCATAAATTATTAACATGGTATTGTTAACATGTTACGAATTATTAACATGGTAAGCTGACATTTCTGAATTGCGTGAATTTGCTGTTATTCGCGTATCTTTAATCACTTCAGAAAACGTGAAAAATACATCGCCCTGGAAAGGGAATGGTAAGCGCATCTCCCGATTTTCGTTCTATTCCCGCACCTTCCGATATTCTGTTTTTTGTTCAAGTTTTCTGATGTGATTAAGGTTAGGTGGGAAACAGTATAATACTCGCATTTCAGAGATTTATGGTTGCTGTGTTAATAATTGAGATGTATTTCCACGTATTATGAGAAGAATATTTCTTCCACACTATTTATCTGAGTGACTGGAGAATTACCTACGCTACGATGGAGCGGAATTTGCATTGACTGGCAAACATCAGAGGCCTATGCTGGTTCTTAACACTCAGATACTTGGGACTGCATTGTCCTGGATTGTGTAACGTATAGCATTTTCGAACGGAAATTGGGAGATACGGCTACGATAACCACTCCAGGATGATGGGGCTTTCAAGTTTATCTGATGTGATTAATTTTATGTGAGAAATAATAAAAATACATGCGATTCAGAGATGTCTGATTACCGTGTTAATAGTTCAGATGCATTTTTAAAAATTAGATTGGAGGTTTAACGACCACGGTGAGCAGCTCAGTGGGCTATAAGCAGTCGGCCGTCCCTAATTTAGGGCCACTGATTCCAGGGAAGGGAGAGAGCCAGGACTGTAAGGCAAACATAACATCAATGCCTCACCGGGATTCGAACCCGGACCCCTTTCGGACGAATGATCAGAAGCCACCGCCTAGACCACTGCGCCGGGGGCAGCAGATGCATTTACACGTATTACGTAAATAATATTTCTTCGATACTGTTTAGTTCAGCTACGACTTTCATTTTTACAGGATATGTTCATTAGGCAATACAGAACAAATGATTAGCATCTTGGTGTCATCCGTAGCAGGTGCGTCGATGTAGCTAATTATAATTGGTGTGGACACCTCTGGCTCATATAACCTGCTGTACGTGCCGAGGTATTGAATCAAATAATGTGTGAATGGTGTTCTGCGGAACATCCAACCAGGCTATATTGACCGGCTGTATAATGCCCATGACGTAACGGACACCCGTTACGGTGGTACGGATTCTCAAGACAGGCAATATGCTTTCGTACCTGATAGATCCCCAGGCCATAATGCCTCGTGTTGGTGCAGTATGCGTGGTAAAAATAGAATCTTCCTGACGTTTTTACCGCTCTCATCGCCGTACAAAGACGCGGTTATAATTTTCACCTAAACTGAAGCGCGTTTCGTGTGAGAACCAGATATTGCGCAGTTTGTCACCCTACTCTCTACATTCGATGCATCATTGCAGACTCAGAGTCTATTACTGCGATTTCAAAAGCAGCCTAAGGAGGGCTCGACGAGCCTACAGCCCGAAAGGCGTAATATTTCTACAACTGACATCGGAGAATGCGTCACAATTCGCCAATACTGCGCCAACCTCGTTAATGGTACCGAACGGACAATCAAACGCATGACGGTTGACCCTCTGCGTTGCCTGTGTGGGAAGTTCAGAACCTTCTCTTCGTGTCCTATGTCCTTCTTCGTTCCATTTTCTGCACGCTCTTGTTATGAAGGACAGAATGTGCCACAAAGCATGATAGACGGAAGCACTTCCGTCTTTCATGCTGATGATGTGACTTCCCTTGAACTCGATGATGTTACAGTACGACTGTCTTACACGACGACGAGGCATCTCTACCGACTGCTGAAAATGCACTACCATGCTGATCGAGACACTCGGTGCTTATAATTGGAAACCGGCTGACTTTCCGCTTGTAACGTCGTGAGATCTGGTTTTTCGAGATGCTGTGCGCTTGCACCTATGGCAGCGAAATGCTCATCATTTCTGGGATATTGTCTGATTAGCATATCCTGTAAATACCAAATTCGTGGTTACGAGGTTTTGAGATATTAGTGACTACTGCTCAACAAATTCGTTTTTGGGTTCTTGAAGGGCTCTGGTAGGAAGCTGGAAATCTAAAATTCGTCCCCCAAGAGCATCTCACACATGATAATAAGACTTAGGTCAGGGGATCTGCAGATGCTACTGAGTTCGTTGAATATATTTGTTTTCGAGAAAATGGTCAACTTAGTTATCTCCATAAGGTTGGGTCTGGATACACGCCTATATTGAATGGTATGACATATGGGTTATGCACCTGGTCTCTGTTCCCCAAGGTAGTAACAGGGTGAATCTGAAAGATGCGTAGGTCAGGAATCTCTGATGTTAGAGAGATTGCTACGGGTCCTTAGCTTTCTCGAGACGAGAATGCGTCACGAATCTGCATTTGAACCAAAGCCCGACTTATTTGGGAAAACAATATTGTCCCACAGTCCTGGATCTCTGATGTTAAAGGGACTGCTATGGATCCTTTGCTCTCTCGAGACGAGAATGCGTCACGAATCTGCATTTGAACCAAACCTCGACGTATTTGGGAAAACAATATTGGCCCACAGTCCTGGATTTCTGATGTTAGAGGGACTGCTATGGGTCCTTTGCTCTCTCGAGACGAGAATGCGTCACGAATCTGCATTTGAACCAAACCCCGACTTACTTGGGAAAACAATATTGGCCCACAGTTCTGGACCTCTGATGTTAGAGGGACTGCTACGGGTCCTTGGCTATGTCGAGACGAGAACGCGTTACATATGTGCATTTGAACCAAACCCTGACTTATTTGGGAAAACAATAATGGCCCACAGTCCTGGATCTCTGACGTTAGAGGGACTGCTACGGGTCCTTGGCTCTCTCGAGCCGAGAATGCGTCACGAATCTGCATTTGAACCAAACCTCGACGTATTTGGGAAAACAATATTGGCCCACAGTCCTGAATCTCTGATGTTAGAGGGACTGCTACGGGTCCTTGGCTCTCTCGAGACTAGAATGCGTCACGAATGTGCATTTGAACCAAACCGGACTTATTTGGGAAGGCAATATTGGCCCACAGCACTGGATTATAAGTGTGATCTTGGGTACTCGACATTAGAATGGCTAGTCGGGCTGCGGAGGTTAGAGGGACACATATAACTAGTCTCCGTGAATATAGCATTGGTCACGAAGTCTCCCACAAAGCGTATGCCGTGAAAGTTTCATCGTGTAGCTACTGCAAAAACAGTTGCATTGCTGATATCTCTCTGTTCCGTCTGACAATCAGACTCATACAGCGATCGTCTGCAGCAGCTGTTGCTGAGAGACGGTCTTGTCTTGTTCGGCAACGACGTTCTACTCTCAGTTGAAACTGTCACCAAAGTCTTGAGTTGACACTTCTGTGGGACATTCAATTCTCCTTCAGAATTCGAAAACTTCAGAATTCAATTTTGGAAGCGTGTGCCTGGACCGGCATGCTTTCATCCTGTCAATCGCTTTTCACCCCTGAAAATCAAGCAGACGTTTCCTTCGTGACGTGATCAGTTCCACGTGGTACTGAAGTGAAAGGAATAGTTGTCAAGAACAGCTAGCTACAACATGAGAGTGGACTCGTGCTTATTTCTAAGACAATCTTAATGTGCATATTCCAGCTGACCTGCGTCAAGAGCGAACGCGGTATAGACTTCCCCGTAGCTAAAGTTGCATGTTCGCCATTTTCCAGCGCGTTATTTTACACACATCTGCAAATGTACAAGTTTTTGTAGAATATTCTTTAAATGTGTCCATCAAATTTGTACAACTCTACACTATATCAAAATCTAATCGATAGATCTAGCATGCGCGCAGTTATGAAACGTTTCAGAAGGCAGTGTTCCAATCGCTCACCACGAAACTACACGACAAGCATTTTGAACAAAGTATTAATGTGGAATAAAGGAATCACCAGAAGAGCTCGAAATGTTCAAATAAAATTTATGGCCATGAAGTTATGTGAAGAGCATGTGTGTCTAAATGGTGCAAAAAGTTTTCAGAAAGGTTAAAAAAATAGTATATCTTGTCAGCGGCCCTGGACGCCGAACGACATTCAATACAAACGAAAGTGTCGAAAAGTTGTGATACTTCGTAATTAATAATCGCCGTCTTACTGTTAGAATGATTTCTGAAGAACTGAATATTGATGGAAAAGTGTCCGATCGATTATGCCTCTAAATTGTTTCCCTGTCACTTCGTCTGTGTTAATTTCGTCCACGCTCACTTCGTCCAGTTCATTTCGTCCAACGTTCACTTTGTCCACTGTTCACTTCGTCCGCTGTTCACTTAGTCCAATGTTCACTACGTCCTCTGTTCAGTTCGTCCACCGTTCACTTTGTCCACATTCATTTCGTCCTCAGAATGAATGGAATACCGCGGTAATTTTCTGTTTTCATGGAGTTTTTGTTATAGGCAGAAGAAAAGATCAGCGGACATTGCTTGCATGCGAATTTTTTTCCTGTCTGAGTTTCTCGATTAAAAAATATCATGATTTTAAATGTTATTTAAAGTAAAACAAGGAACTTAACTTTGAAGAGCTTTTTAACTCTTTTGTGTGGTACGATGTCAATCACTACAGCATGACTCACGCTATGTTCGGAAAAGGACTATAAGGTGGGATTTTTTTAATAACGCTGCAATTTTACTTAGGCACTAAATACTAATTACTATGCATCATGTTTAGGCCCTTTTGACAGTTTTTGTTTTGCCTATGTCATATTCAAAACGTTTACGTATCCACTCAAGGTAATTATATTGTGCTTTTACTGAGGCACGAAATATTAATTCATAATCCCCCTAGGCTTAAGCTGTTTCAACAGTTTTTATTCTACGGATATCATATTCATAACGTTTACCTATCAACTGAAGGTAATAATATTGCGCTTTTACTTAGGCACTAAATATTATTTCATATGCCCTAGGCCTTTTCACAGTTTTTATTTTAATCACGTCATATTCATAACATTTACATATCAAACCAAAGTAATGCGCATTTGCTCAGGCACTAAATATTATTTCATGGGTCTTAGGCCTAGGCCTTTTTCACAGTATTTATTCTACGGATGTCATATTCATAATGTTTTCGTATCAAGTCAAGGTAATATTAAAATAATATTTAATGGTAATATTTAATTGCACTTTTACTCATGCACTAAATATTAATTTTAGGCCCAGGACTATGTAGTTAAATCCGGAATCGCTGTTTTAGTTTTGGAGTTATTGTCGATGGTGTCATTTTGGCAAGTTTTTAGCGTTTTTCACCGTGCCAAATGGCTACAAAATCCTATAGTCTCCATGTTGTATTCATAACGCTTACATATCAAGTCAAGCTATTGATGTTGCACCTTTACTTTGGCTCCGAACATTGATTAGCAAGACGTAAGCCTTTTTGACAGTTTTTAATCAATTACACTAAATATTCATAGCATTTGCATAACATGTCTAGTTATTAATATTGATCTTTTACTTAGGCATAAAATATTAATTACAAGGGCCTAGCACATCGGTATAATAAACCCCGTCAAACGGTCCTAGGCCTAAGGCCTATGAATTAATATTTAGTACAAGAGCAAAAGCGTACCTTTAATTTGATATGAAAATGTTACAAATATAGCGCAAATAGAATAAAAACAGTGAGATAGGCACAGGCCTAGAGCCTATGGAATAATATTTAGTGCCTAAGCAAAAGCGTAATATTATTACCTTGACTTGATACGTAAACATTATGAATATGACATCTGTAAAATAAATACTGTAAAAAAGGCCTAGGCCTAAGGCCCATGAAATTATATTTAGTGCCTGAGCAAATGCGCATTACTTTGATATATGTAAATGTTATGAATATGACGTGATTAAAATAAAAACTGTAAAAAGGCCTAGGGCATATGAAATAATATTTAGTGCCTAAGTAAAAGCGCAATTAATACCTTGAGTTGATAAGTAAACGTTATGAATATGACATCCGTAGAATAAAAACTGTTGAAGCGGCTTAAGCCTAGGGATTATGAATTAATATTTCGCGCCTCAGTAAAAGCACAATGTGATTACCTTGAGTGGATACGTAAACGTTTTGAATATGACACACGCAGAATAAAAACTGTCAAAAGGGCCAAAACATGAGGCATAGTAATTAGTATTTAGTGCTTAAGTAAGTAAAAGAGAAGTATTAATAACTTGGCATCTTATGTAAATATTTAGTGCTAAGTAAGAGTGTGGCGTTATTAAAAAATCCCACCTTATAGTCCTGTTCTGAACATAGCGTGAGTCATGCTGTAGTGACTGGCATCGTACCACACAAGAAAGTAAAGAAGCTCTTCAAAGTTAAGTTCCTTGTTTTACTTTAAATAATATTTAAAATCGTTATATTTTAATCAAGAAACTCAGTCAGGAAAAAATCGCATGCAAGCAATGTCCGCTGACCTTTTCTTCTGCCTATAGCAAAAACTCCATGAAAACAGAAAATTTCCACGGTATTCCATTCATTCTGAGGACGAAATGAGTGTGGACAAAGTGAACGGTGGACGGAATGAACAGAGGACGAAGTGAACATTGGACTAAGTGAACAGCGGACGAAGTGAACAGTGGACAAAGTGAACGTTGGAAGTGAGGGTGGATGAAATGAACACGGACAAAGTGATCCGTCACCGCTAAATTTGGGAATGAGAAAATGTGGGCTGAGATGTTTCCGATATCTCACCAATATGCGATGTAAGGGAGTGTGGGCATTTTAGCCGATACCATGCAGTAAGTGCTAAACAGCATAAGGATTGCCTAAAGGGTGTCATTCCTGGAGATGAAATATGGGGTCTCCAATATAATCCTGAGATTAAAAGACCATGCATCCAACGGAATTCTCTAGATTCACCGCGTCCCAAAAAGGCACGCAAGTCAAAATCAAGGAGAACGGCCATGCTGATATGCTTACTAGATGCAACAAGGTAAGGCTCAGAGAGTTTGTTTCACCAGGACACAGCACGTTCTGTTAAATTCAGTTCGGACAAAAAATCCGTCATCGTTTTTAAACACCTCTGTTTTTCACCAGACGTCGCTCCGTGCGAAGGTTTTTCCCAAGACTTAAATAAAGTCCTCAAAGGCTCACCTTACCATACGGTAAAAGAGGTTCATAAGTAAACGACAGCGGTTTTAAGCAGCTTAAAGGGAGAGCACAGTGAAATTAGACAAATAATTGTCAAATTTTCAAGAAACATTTTCTTTCTTAAAATTATCCCCACTTGTATAAAGAATGTTATTTCCACCTTCGTATACTCTTGAGCAACATTTTACGGCACAAATTGGCATTTTTACAGCACCGCGCGCTTATGCGTGAACTTTAAATTGTCCTGTGTGCACGCCCACTCTTCTGAACAAGCACTGTGTGAAAACGTATGAATTCAATTTTGTATTGGTGTCAATAAAGTAGGAGGAAATTGGACTGTCGTCTGGCAATCAATCTCTGCTTTTGTTAAAATCCAAGGACTGCAGAACCAAACTCAGGAGAACAAAACAAAGACGCACAGCGCTGCCACGTTGGCGCAGTGGTCTAAGCGATGGCTTTTGACTATTCGTATATAATGGGTCCGGGTTCGAATAACGGTGGGGCATGGATGCTGTGTTTGTCTTACACCCCGTCTCTTCTCTGGCTCCAGTAACCTAAAATTAAGGACGGAGCTTATAGCCCATAGAGTTGATAAAAGCACTCATTAAACCTCAAAAAAAAAAAAAAAAAAAAAGACGTGCAGTACACCAATGGTACAAAACGGCAGAGAAGGTGTCCAAATTAAGAGCACAAGAAAGAAAGAAACACACCAGGGAGGCACCTCATATAAACCTGGACGATTTCAATTACCATCAGATGACTTTCATGCAATTCAAACTTTTAGAGCTAATGTCCGTAACTTACGTTTTCAGGTATAAATCAACATTCAAAGTGGTATAGCTGTTAATCTACTAAAGATATCAGCATGAAAGTTTAACTGCATGTAATTCAATACTTCTGAAATCATTTGATGCCTTGGATTGTGATATGGTGAATAGTTTTTCTGCCACTTAAAGTAAAATATCTTCAATTTTTATCTTTATCAGAAAAGAAAGTTTAAAATGATCTGATGCGGTGTGTGCAAAAGACATTGAAATTTCATAGCATCAGATTGTAGGGTTACTAATTTTAAACATATACCAAAAAAGCCTTATTCTTAGCTTTTAAATTGTAGAAGCTTTACAAGCTTCAATACAAGTTTGCAAAATTTTATTGTTAGACAGAAAAGGAGACCCAAAATTCTTTTTTTTTAAATTGTTAATAAATAGTAATTCTGAGTCACAAATGCTCAGTATCTGTAAAATTTCAAATTGATACAAAATAAAAATGATAATTTTTAAATTTTACTTTCACTTCAATTAAAAGAAAAAGATTCATGAACGGTTTCAGCAGCTCGAAACGACGGTGGAATTCGTGCATTGCGGAGAAAAGGAATTACTTTGAAAGCAATAACTTAGTTCTAAATAAATGCTTAACAGACGAAATGGTTAGTCCAGTTTTTTTAATTTAATTATCTGTTTTTTTGAATTAAGGAGATAATTTTATATATAACTCTTAGAATTATGATCACAGACGATAAAAAAAAGGGGAAAAATGAATATCAGACGAAAGGATTGTTAGAAATAAGACGAGAAGAATAGATTATTAATTGAGACATATAATTTCACTGTAAAAACAATATTATTGCTGGAGAGAAAAGTGTGGACATCCAAAACGAAATTACGGTGCATGAAATGATATCCCGTTTTCACTCTGATCCCTTGTTATAGAATAAAAGAACACTAGGGTATAATCTAATTTACTCTCTGCACTGTAGCAAAAAGTGTACTGTAAGTGATAGTCACACCCAAGAGGCTCAAAAGAATGTTTTTTTTGAGTGAAACCATTCCACCCATCGTAAGCACAGGTTCATTGAACTGAACGTACACAGCAAGACTAATCACTTCGAATGAAAAGTTTTCATTTTGGGCGGCTACATTATAAATTTTTTCACGAGCAGTTCTTGCTGCCTCGTAAACCCCTGCTGCCGATAACATCATTATAATAATTGAAAGCATGTTGTACATCAGGGATAAAGAACACAAAGCGAGGTATTGCGATGTTACGTCTTCAAAAACTAATGTGAAGGTTGTACTGAACGTTCCCACGAAGAAAGAAATTGCTACAGCAGATGCTACTGTTGAAAAAGATTGGTCCAACGATGAGACCTCGCAACTCATTCGATTATACATTTTTAACGAGGTCGTGAAATTCTGAAAGTTATTGTCCTTTAGCTGCTGGTATGCCGCCGATTTGAACGATATTTGCAGAATGTAACAAGCGCATGCGTAATAAATAACAAAAATTAGGGGGATCAGTCTCAAAGAGATGATCTGCAGAACTGTGTGGAACAAACTGACTGCTAAAATATTGGCATCTGTAGGTTCCAAAAACAGGTAAAATGGGCTTCGGGAAAATTCTTCAAATGCAGCACCCATTTCAGTTTTGATGACAGCGTACCACATTAATACAGCGGTAAGTAAAGACAAAAGTGAAATAAAAGTTGTGTAAGCAATCTTTTTTGCGTTTAGAAATTCGTTTCGATATATGCCAATTTGAGCGACGTGTATTAAGTTTCTGACAGCGCCTTGCAGTTTCACCCAATTGAAAAGAACGAGGAATCTAATAATTAAAGCACATACATCAATTGCAATCAGGGATATCTTTTTCTGAATTTTTCGATCTGAATTTATATTTCTATATACGTAAAGGTAAATTAAATAAACTGAAACTGTATTCCAAATCATTCCAGTAAAGCAAGCAAGACGTCTCTTTGCAATAGTAAGGTGACGGTGCTTCCGAGAACTCAAAGTATTTATACCGCACACTTGGAACATGATTAACAATGGAGAAAAAGTCCTCGCATTTCATGGACTTCGAGTTTGTAATGCAAAGGTGCATTTCTATAATGTCCAGGTGACACTGAGGCTGAATTAGTTTTCCAGATAATTTTCACCATTTTACGTTTTTCGTGTTTTTATTATTAATGTCTAAACCAACTAGAATTCCTTTTCTTTGGATGATGTCCCTTCAACTTATGTTTATATATCTTTAGCGTTAAGGACAGTTGTTCCTAGGAACCTGGAATAATTGATGTTTTTTTGTTTGCCCTTTTCATTTGAAGAATGAGGTGTTCCTCGATAAAATGTTTTCGACGCTGTAAAGGTAGTAATATATTCTGCAAAAATACATGGGTCAAGTATGATATAAGGAGACTGAATTTCTTTTACTACTCATTCAAGTGCATTTGCGGGGTTGGAATATTAGACTTGCATTAAATACTGAAAACAAATTTTAAAGTATTAGTAAGGTTGCTGAATTTGGAAGCAGTTGTAGGTTCTTTTGCTTCAGTGGTCTTTTAATGAAGACTGCGTTGCGGGAATGTTTTAAAAGAGCTAAATATTTGCCTTCAATTGTTACATTGTTCCTTTAGGAGCCAGAAAAACTCCTTGACGGAGATTTAGGTCTGCAAGACCTAAGGATCTCAGCACATGTTAATAAAAACAAAACATTCCGAGAAAATTAGTTTAGATTCTTGTCTTTGATCTTTAAGAAACGCTTTTTTAAAAGAAACAGAACAAGAAATTTGCCTTTTGGAATTATCGGTTCTTGTGTCACATATTTGTGTCCTTTTTTGTTGGATGACATACAGTAATAAAGAAGAGTTAAGACTGGTTGTGTAGTAACTTATATATGCAAAAAAAATGAAGGATCACTAACACGTCGCTATCACAAATTCATGAATTCAGAATAATCATAGATATATTCTACTTTTTCAGTTATGTTTAATGCAATGGTAATAACTTTTTTATAATTTCCTGTTCCAAAAACACTGACTTCTGTTTTTCTTCTTACGTTTGATGATTTGAACATGTTCATCGTAAACTGATCTACACCAAACAGATTTTCATAAGGAGGTGGCATCCTTCAACATTCTTCTTCAGATACCACTGCTGCTTTTGAAAACACGAGTTCACTTTTGGAAAATTTTAACTGAGGCTAGATTTCTGGCTTTTATTAGCCAGTAATTTTGTGATAAGATATGATACACGTTGTTAATAATGTAATTTTCCATGGGTTAAAGCAAATTGTACCTTTAAGGTGTGTGTTTGAAGTTGTAGTATTTAACCTATCAATGACTGCTGATGCCTGATGCACATTGTTTATCATTCCATTTTTAATTGAAGAAAGAATATTGAATTTTTGAGATAAAATTTCGAGGTTTCATTAACAGCTCATCTGTTGGTGTTAAGTCTTACAGCATGTTGTAAGTATTTTCATCTTCTTCGGGTTGAATAAAAGTGAATTCGTAGCCTTTCATGCATTTTGAGAACATTACGTTTTCACGCCACACACACACTTTCCAACAGATAATGCGTTTGCTTTAGAGTCTCACTGTTACTTCAGATAAATTAAGCGAAATTTTTGACATTTCGTTTTTGGACCCGTGAACATTTGCAATGAAAAATACATGGCCTCGTTAATTTCCATTTCTCATGAATTAGATATCTATTATCCGTTGCGCATGTTTTGTAACTTTATATGCTAAGAACGTACCTTTCATCATGTATAGAATGCAACGGTTCGTCGTAACATCCATTTCAATCTGATTGGGCGAACACATACCTTCTGAGATGTGGCTTTCTTCCCAGGTTAGAAGCGAAGAAGGTGCCTTGCATTTTGATGTTCTGGGAAAGTACGCGTGCACTTTTCTAGGACTATGCCAACAGAATATACTGCTGCTTTTCAGTAACATTCTTGCTTATCAGTGTTTGATATGTATTTTCTCAAAGACAAAGAAATGGTTTCCTTGACAACCGAATTCCTATTATTTCTGTTTCTTGAATTTTGGTGAATGTTCTGTTTTGTGCTTCGTGGTTGAATCGCGTATTTATTTGTTTGCGCAAAATGTAAGTTCTTTTAACGCTTTCATCACGCAAAGTACGTCGCTAGAATATGTAACCAAGCAACAGCAATATATAACAGTTCGCTTTGCACAGGGCGTCGAAACGAAAAATTCGTAATTCGTATTAGTATCATCCAAAAAACAATAACAAACAATTACGACCTTGCCATTTCTTGAACGGATGTTTTAAGTAGTTGTGGAGATCTGCGGAGGAGTGTAAATATAAATCTTTTATTCCAAAACGTGCTGTGTAAAATGTTCGGATATGCAGACTGGTGCCCAAAATGAACATGGCAGACACGAAATCATGAATAATGCGAAATCCACGCGACAGAGTTTAATGTCAGTTCGTACGGACATGCATATATAGATAAGGCAGCAATACACAACAGAAAAGAAATTCCAGCAGCGCCACATAAGGAGGAAGCATGCGAAGGACAGGATGGCAGTGCAACAGTGATGCAGCCAAGTGGCGCGGATTTCCAGCGGCTAATAGGGACTGTGATTAATCCGAACAGCGATACAGCTATCACAACGAGCCCTCATGCTGTTTTCAAAACTATGGATGAGAGTTTGGAGCAATAAGTGCCCATCCTCTACCAAGACTCGTCGAAATTTCTGGTGGGTACTCGGAGGGGGTTGCCGGCTTGCACTTACACTTCCCAGAGCATTCTAGACGTGCTCTGTCGGGTTTAGTTCCGTAAAGTTGCGGGCCACTTCATCCTGTGAATACCGTCACCATCCATGTATTCGTCTACTACAAAGCACTATGGTGACGAATGTTATCTTCGGTAAAAAGAAACTGGGGGTTAACAGCTCCACCGAAAAAACGTCTGTCATCCCTGAAACGGGTTGCAGTCAGGGGACTTCTTGGAAACACGTTCAATGCAGTACGTCCATTCAACATGATGCCATCCCAAACCAGGACTCTTCCACCAACATTGTGGTCGATTTCCCTAATGTTCGAGGATACAGTTCGACTTCCTGCCTCCCTCACAATGTGCACACGTCGAGAATCCGTGTTTAGGTTATACTGTGACTCATCACTGAAGAGACCTAGATCCATTAATTAGGGGTCTAGGGGGGATGTTGTCGTGCCCAATTCAGACGGACACTTCTGTGCGATGCAGAGAGTGAGATACAGGCTGCTCTCCTGGAGGCTTCTGTAAGCTGTCTGCCTCGTTATCGCGGTTCCCGTAGCAGAGGAAAGCCCTTGTGTGAGTTGCCTAACTGTCAACTCTATATGGCGGAGAGCTGGTAGAGACAAATACCTATCACTTTGACTTGTTGTAGCACGTGTACTTTCTTGTCTCGGCCTACTGGTTATTGTTCCAGTTTCCGGAAGCTGTCTGCAGAGGTTGGAGACCATTTGCCTCGACACATTCAGCCATCTTGCTACACCAACTTCCGATTGCACTGCTACGAATGTAGCGATCGTTCTCCACCTTAAAGAGTTTTCTAAGCGATGGTAAGGAGTTTTCTTACAGCAACAGCTTCGATTGCAGCACTCCACCCTGAACAACGTTTATCAATGTCGCGTGCCTGCTAACTCGATGACGTACGGTTGCCGTTTGCATATTTCCATAGCTTGAGTACGTGGACTTAGCATTTCTCCTCGTACATATCCTGAAAAAATTGTACACTCGACCATATCGTTTTGAATATATTTTCGAATTTGTATTTGTCTCATTAATTTTGGACTCCAGTTTATTTGCACTAGGTGCATATATATATACTTGAGATTTACGCATACATACACATCAATGTAAGGTCAGGGATGTAAGGTCAGGTGATGCGTAACATCACAGCCTCTCCTTGACAAATGTCAACCCCGCCTTCTCGTGGTACATCCTGTTCCCACTAAAGGGGCTCTGACGACCGCCAATAGCGGTATAACTATACCATCGGGATTAGAGGAAATTCAATCCCACACTCACCAACCCGCTTGGCCAGCGTGGTGAGTTATGGCCAAACCCCTCCAAAATGATTCCACAACTTAAATCTTGGCCCTCAGTCTCCGGCAGCTGGAATGTACCTGGCCAAGGCAGCTGCCAGTGCGACATGAAGGCAGAGGGTGCTAAGAATCCCCGGAGGACCGGACTAAGCTGCCATCTGATGCTGACCTTGGCTACGTACAACGGACGCTCCCTATCTTCTGATTCAAGGCTTCTTGAATTGGAAGAGGAACTACAAAGGATCAAGTGGGACATCGTGGGGATAAGTAAGGTAAGGAGAAAAGGAGAAGATCTCATCGAACTGAAAAGTGGACATCTCTTCTACTATCGTGGGACAGATACTGGCAGAACTAGTGGTGTTGGATTTATAATAAACAAGAAACTGAAGGATAAAGTTGTAGAAGTTGAAAGTTCCTCTGACAGAGCTGCACGACTTGTTATCCAACTCTCGAAAAGATACCAGGCTCAGATTATTCAAACTTATGCACCCACCACAAGTCATCCTGAAGAAGAAATTGAAGAATTTTATGAGGAAATTTGTCATCTAAATAATAAAGGTAAGCAGCACTTGAAAATAATTATGGGAGATTTCAATGCAAAAATAGGGCAACGGCAACAGAATGAAACTTCAGTAGGTAAATTCGGTCACGGCAACAGAAACCAGCGTGGAAATACTCTCGTAGAGTTTGCAGAGGCAGAAGGGCTTTTCATCTTAAACTCCTTCTTCAAGAAAAAGCCACACAGGAAATGGACATGGAGACATCCAAATGGGACGACAAGTGAAATTGATTTTATTATGTGTAACAAAAAATTCGTCATAGAAGACTGCAGTGTGAGTGTGCTAAACAAGTTCAACACAGGTAGTGACCATAGATTGGTGAGATGTAAGATGCACCTCAACACCAAACTTGAACGTGGCAAGCTCATAAGACAAACAAAATCTATTTACATAACCAACCTTAAAAAACACCATAATACCTTCAAGTTGGAACTGAAGAACAGGTTCTCTGCTTTAGAAGGCCTAACATCGGAAGAAGTGGACATCTCTGAAGTTAACAGAAAAGTAACCAAAGCTCTTATGGAAACAGCAACAAAATTAGCTGGGTCTAAGAACAAGTTGCATGTAAACAAATTATCAGGAAAAACGAAAATGTTGATGCAAAAAAGAAGAGAGATGAGGACAACTAAAGAAGATGTGACTTCCAAAGTGGAATATATAGAGCTATGCAAGACAGTAAGAAAAAGTATCACTGAAGACGTAAGAAAATTCAACTGTGAACTAGTGAGGAAAGCAATCGAAAACAACCAAAGCCTAAAGACAGCAAAGGGACATCTCAGTAAGGGAAGAAAACAGATTATGGCACTGAGAAAAGAAGATGGTTCTGTAACAAGAAATAGAGGCGAAATGTTGACAAGAGTGAAAGATTTCTACTCCAAATTATATGAAAGGGATGATACATGCACTCCAGACATCATGAAAGATACCAGTACCAGAGTTCCTCCAGTCCTTCCAGCAGAAGTTGCACATGCAATCAAGAACATGAAGCGGGGAAAAGCTCCAGGAGAAGATGGAATTACTGTAGACATCATACAAGAAGCAAGTGGAGAAATTGAAACAGTACTCGCCCAAATTTTCACTCGATGCCTTAATGAAGGAAAGATTCCTGAGGATTGGAACACCGCTACAATGATCCTGCTACATAAGAAAGGTGACATTGAGGATCTCGGAAACTACAGACCTATCAGCCTCCTATCAGTAGTTTATAAAATCTTCACTAAAGTTCTTTCACGCCGCTTGAAGGTAAGACTGGACATGGCTCAACCGAGAGAACAAGCTGGATTCAGGAGTGGCTACAGCACAATAGATCATATCCACGTACTGAGAGAACTAACTGAAAGAGCGAGGGAATATGAACTTCCATTGTGCATGGCTTTTATCGATTATGAAAAAGCCTTTGATTCGGTGAAACCATCAGCAGTTACAATGACTCTGAAATCCTGCAGTATTGAAGATGCATACATTAATATTATTAATAACATCTATGAAAATGCAAGTGCAAAGATTCGGCTGTTTGAAAATACAACACACATAAAAATTGGAAAGGGAGTGAGACAAGGTGTCACCATATCTCCGAAGCTCTTTAATGCCACATTGGAGGGTGTTTTTCAGTCGCTGAGCTGGGAAAACAAGGGGATAAAGATTAATGGAGATTATCTAACCCACCTTCGTTTTGCTGATGACGTAGTCATTTTTGCAACTACACTATCAGAGCTGCAGAGTATGATCCAGGAACTTGCTGACAAGAGTAAAGAAGTGGGATTAAAAATGAACTTTCAGAAGACAAAAGTGATGTTCAATGCTTTTACAAGAAATGAAGATTTATTGATTGATGGAGAAAAGCTGGAGATAACAGACACGTACGTTTATCTTGGACAGCAGATATCAAGTGAGGGTCACATTGATGAAGAAATTAATCGGCGTACAAAACGTGCCTGGAGAGCTTTTGGAAGAAACAGCATAATTTTCAAGAGCAATATGCCATTATGTCTTAAAAGAAAAGTGTTTGATCAATGCATCCTTCCAGTGCTTACGTATGGTGCAGAGACGTGGACCTTAACTAAAAGAGATATACAAAGACTGCAGACAACTCAAAGCAGCATGGAGAGGTGCATGCTTCGTGTAACCAGGAGAGATAAGAAGAGGAACTCGTGGATCCGAAAAATGACAAGAGTGGAAGACATCATGATCAGAGTTAAATCCCTGAAATGGCAATGGGCTGGACATACTGCCAGAAGGACAGATCATCGATGGACAGCCGAAATTTTAGATTGGATTCCAAGGGACAGGAAAAGCCCCAGAAGAAGACCACATGGGAGATGGGTGGATGAAATTCGAAAGTATGCAGGGGTGACATGGAGGAGACTGGCACAAGACAGACCGTTGTGGAGGAAACTTGGGGAGACCTTCGTCCAGCAGTGGATTGATAATGGTTGACAATGATGATGATGTTGATGACACATCAACATAGGCGCAGACTACACGGGTGCTCTGGCTTCCAGGCACCTATTACGTAACTGATAATACAGTCATTTACAAAATTTAAAGACCACCTGTTGGTATTAAGAGTTTTCTGCCGCCTGCGTCAGCTACTATCTGTATTACTCAACTGCCTGTGGGTTTTGCATCATCCTACAGCGGCAGCTGTTGATAGAGTTGGGCGAAGCGTGCAAGCGCCAGTTTGCTTCTTGTCTTCATGCTGAGAGATCTTGTATTCATTTTTTTATAAAATGAAAAATGGGCAAAAAAGCGTCATTAAGTGTTACTCAGAGGGCACAATTAGTGACACTATATCATGAAGGATAATCTGAACGTGACATAAGAAGAAAGGTGAATGTGAGCAAGACTGCTATTCTTAATACGATCATGAAATATCGAGATACAGGTGAATTTAGCCACTGAAAGAGAAGTGGACGTCCAAGGAAAACAAATACATGTGATGACAATACCATAAGGCGAATAGGTATGCGTTCTTCTAGGATTTCGTGCAAAAAATCAAGGCCTTTCTACATTTAAAAGGGTCTGAGTTAGTGTCAGCACCGTTTCACGACATCGTAGCAAGTATTTTGGATTAGTCTTATAAACCCGCACATAAACCTAGACTAACCACTGTCATGAAAAAGACGAGACTCCAGTTTGCGAAGCGTCATCAATCGTGGACTGTTGAAAATTGGAGCCAAATTCGTTTTTCCGATTAATCAACTGTGCGTCAATTTGAATGACACGATGCACATATTCGACGACCAAAAAGTCAAAAAATGTGATGAAAAATACCCCGTTAGCACTGTCAGATATTCGTCTAGTCGAATGGTCTGGAATGCTATACCAGCATCCGGTACTGCTTCATTATCCTTTTTGCCGACAAGCTCTACCATGACTGGTCCTTTTTACGTGGGAATGTTACGTAAGAAGCTGTTAACTCATATGCAAGTACACAGATGCACAGTCTTTATGCATGATGGTGCACCATGCCACAGATTAAAGAGAATAATGGACTACCGGCAGAGGAAAAACATAACTGTGCTTGACTGGCCCGGTAATAGTCCCGACATTAACCCCATCAAAAATGTGTGAACCATTTTGAAATACAAGGTAGCAGAAAAACAGCCGTCAAATTCCCAAGCTTTGATTAACGCGATAAAGTACGTGTGGTGCAAAGACATTTCAAGTGACCACTGCAAATCCCTCACTGAGGGTGTGTCACATTGTATTTTGTCCGTTATAAAAAACAAAGGTGGCCACACAAAATACTGATTTCGGTCTTTTTTGTGTGCTAAATGATCTAACTATTCATGAGTGGTGTCATTTGTTCAAATATCTCTGACTAGTAATTAGTTGTTTCTTTGAAAATCTTAATTTTCAATAAATTGACAGGTGGTCTTAAACTTTTGTAAATGACTGTGATGAAGATACCCCTCCCCCGAAGATATCGAATGTTTGCCGTGTTTAGAGTTTTAGAGGGATAGCACTTCTTCTTTTCAGTACAAATATATGTAAAACAATTTATTATAAAGCCAGTTAACGCTGTGATTGAAGATGATATTTAAGTCACTCGGTATCCATTAGAGAGAGGTGAACGATTACGTGGTTCATACAGTTATGAGAATATAAAATACCGTACAGAAAAAAGAAACTAGTGCTGCTCATGAAAACACTTCCAAAATGCAGCGTTTGGATCATATATTAAAATTGATGAAGGAGGAGAGATGGGAATGACTTGATCAAAACGCTGCTTTTTAGAAACATACTACATACATAAGCATACACAGTGCGTCAAAGAATTTTTAAGACTGGGTTTGTAAAATGAAATAGAAATAAGAAATTGTAATTTGTTTTGGTTTGTTATTCAAAATAAGTCCCTCCGGCTTCAATACACTTGCTACAGCGTCTTAATAATTATTCGAATGCCTGTTCCAGTTCACTTTGCGGAATTGCCTCCACAGCACGCGTCGAAGCTGTTTGTATGGTCGAAATATCGTCAAAATAACACCCTTTTAACGTCATTTTAAGTTTTGGGAACAAAGAAAAGTCGCAGGGTGCTAAATCAGGCGAATACGGTGGATGATTCAACACACAGACGTTATTTTTTGCCAAGAATCTACGAACAACACTGTTAAAAATTTCACAGTTAGATTACGGGCAACGGCCGGCAACTGGGGGCCCGGCCGTTGCCCATAAAACTACAGCTTGGCCCGTTTTTGTGAAAGCCCATGAAATTACGGTCTGAACCCTAACTACTAAGCCCATAATCTGAAGAGCAACGCCCATAAAAAAATAAGTTTGACCGTATTGAGCTACGCCATAATTTGAAGGGCATTGCCCATAAAAAAATAAGTTTGACCGTATTGAGCTACGCCATAATTTGAAGGGCTATACCCGAAAAAAATAAGTTTGACCGTATTAACTTAAGCTGTAATTTGAAAGGCAATCCCTGTAAATATGAAGTTTGGCCATATTCAGTTAAGCCTCACAGCAAGTAGTCACCGACTTTTACATAAATGCATTTTTTGTGGAAGAGTGTGCAAGTAAATGCATGTTTTTTGTTGAAGAGTGTGCAAGTAAATGCATGTTTTTTGTTGAAGAGTGTGCAAGTAAATGCATGTTTTTTGTGGAAGAGTGTGCAAGTAAATGCATGTTTTTTGTGGAAGAGTGTGCAAGTAAATGCATGTTTTTTGTGGAAGAGTGTGTGAGTGTGAAATTGTTGGATACTTACATTATAACTGAATCAATTCAGTTCTAAATGTGAGTAATGATATTTTCATATCTTAAAATCAGGTTTATTACAATATGATAAATAATGACATCAGTTACACACAAATTTGTTTAACATTAGGCTTTACGAACTCTGTACACACAGTTGGTTGAACAATACTTACGTTTCTTTTAGACATGTTTTAATTGGAGAATTATTTCTAAAGCACAGTTGGTTGAACAATACTTAGTTTCTTTTAGACATTTTAATTTGCACATACGTACTTATGTAGTATTTGCATGAATGAATACAAAGGGCAGTTATGTAGTAAAGATATGTACAGGCATATTCTTGTATTTATATGTTATATCAATGACAAACAGAACTACGAACTGGCATCCGAGTACATTGCGTCTATAAGGGTATTCAATCCACAATGGTGTCAAAGTTGGTTTTTCAAGCAGGTTTTGGCTAGTATTACATTTGACATAGGGTTGAATCATGCTTTTTTTGTTTTCACATTCACTGCCTTGTGTGCTGGTTCATTTTACATTCTACTGAGCACTGTGTTGTCAGTGTTCCCAGAACTTTTACTGTCTTGTTTCCTATCTCTAATTTTTGGATATTTACCTACTTTTCACATGTTTAGTAAAATTATGTCAAAAACTGGAAGTACTGCTTTTGAAAGATCACATTGCTTCCCCATAATTAAGGTATCAGAAAGAAAAGAAAAAAATACTTGAATGGAAATGAGAGCTTTTGAACTTGATAGGGCATAATTTCAAATCTCAGACCCCCACCCAAAGAAGAAACACTTGTTTAGACCCTGATTCTAACCGAGTCATTGTAGAACATTAATGCATATCAATATTTCTAAAATATTAAATTTTCCTGTTTGGAATGTTTTAGAAATGACTTCAGTGATTAAACCTGTTCTGTCATTGTTGTGTTGCCACAAGGAAACCATTTTGGAGCACAAATTTTTTTTTTGGAAAGCTATTAAATAGTTGTATTTATAATATCTTGGCAATACCTGAAAGATACTGAAACAATTTTTATTGATGTACAAATCAGGTGTTTAGTGACAAAGGAAAAGAACACGGCAGAATCTTTAAATTTCTCAAAAAACAATTTCATCGTATCACTTTGTACCAATTTCAGCACTATCATCTTAAAACATGAAATACATGCTTTGCATATTGAACATTTTGAATAGACCTTTAAAATAGGAATTACAAAACATGTAAAAAAATTTTCATATTTTTTAACTTTAAAAAAAGGTGGCTTCTGATTTATCTTAAAATATAAATTTTCCTGGGCATCCAGGTTTTACTACCTGGGTAGGTAAATAATTTATGTATATACCCAGCTGCGCATGTAACATTTCAGATATTTTCCAAGCCCTGCTTAAAGTGACACAGGTGAAAGATTTCACTCGCAGAAATTTAGAATGAAATCAATTTTTTTTTACATTTAACTTTAATTACTACATTTGCAAAGCAAAGAAACTGTTCATGATATATTTTCAGTGTCATTTTCTTGGCCAGCATTTACCAGATTCAGTAAAAAAAGAATAACAGTCGAAACTCGTTATAATGAAATTCAAGGGGGACAAAAAAAAATTTGTAGCAACGTATTGTTCTTAAAACAGTAAAAATTTTTCATTAAAAAGTTAGTATGTACTACAGAAATTTTCATTACGCATAAGATTGCAATGCTGTAAAAGTGAAATAGTGCCCACAGAGACAAGCAAAGGTAATTTTTTTGTAATGGGAAGTTTTTGCTAAAGTAGTAATAATGAAATATATAAGCTTTAATTAATAAGTATGTATGAAATTATGTACTGTATATATTTTTACTTATACATATCAGGGTTTGAAAAATACCATGCCTGGGTCGTGTGAATCATTGACCTGGGCAGGTAAATAAATAATCTAGTTGCCCTAAGTGCCAGACTGGGCAATTAAATCTAAAAATGAAGTTCAGAATATAATTTTCTACTACAAGAAAAAAGACAGTCATCGCATGTCATGTTGCTTTTCACTGCTAATCACTGGAAGTTGTATTATTGTTACGCAGTGCCAAGGACAGAAGAATATCACTTCTTTAATTATATTATGCTTTAGGTCCATAAATTGGAAGCATATGTAATTTTGCTCCAAATGTTTAAAGTCAGCGACTGAATGCATGCCTCTGATGGAACTAGCCTCCTGTGTTTATTGACAAAGGGTTAAAACTTCATATTTTTTCAGATATTTCATATTTTAAAGATTTTTATTGTAATATGGACCTGTGAGTCTGACACTGTGAAGAGAAGCTGCGATAGGAATAACGCATCGCTCCAGTGAAGATGTGAAGCTTTGGTCCGTTAAAAGGAAGGTTTGTTGCTGTGTGGAAATGACGGGTACAAGAGAAAGAGGACTTACGTTATTGGCAGAAGAGCAATAAATGTTGTAGTGATACGCTACAGAAAATAGGTCCACAGCAGCCACCCTTTATTTTGTTGTATCCTGTACGTTGTTGGCAGGAAAAACCGGATAAAACCTCTTCGATTTGCAAAAGATACATATGAGTAAGATAGAAACTCGCGTGCGATCAAGCTATTAACAGAAGAACCAAAAGTGCAGACACAGCAAATCTGTTCAAACCAAAACCGAAATTTATAGTTCCCCAGTTTTCTGTACAACATAGAAAAGCATATTAGTACTTTCGGTAAATGTGTACTTCAGCGTCCTAAACTATTTCGTTGGAAAAATTTAACTGTGGGTGAAAAGTTCGATGCACACAATTTTTTAAGCATGCAAAATAATAGGGAAAGGTGAAAAATTATATTATTTTTAGATAAAAAGGAAATAATTTTTCCGAAGTATTAACCTGCGAGTACGATGGTTTGTAGCAGGTGGTGCGGGAGGCTGAAGCGATGCTAACGGCCACCACGTGAAGGTGCTGTGCGACGGAGCGGAGTACGAGTTGGTAGCAAATGCGTGGAAGAATACGACAGCAGTAGGGTATATTTTTCGGAAGAGTGTCGTGTAATCGTGCGCAGAAGTAGTTCAAACCTGTTTTATTCATTTTTGAGAAAGATATGTGCAGAATGTCGTTATTAGTGGTTTCACAGTGTCTCCGAATGGAAAGAAATTAAGGAATGTAAAATAATTTATGTACAACAGAAGTTTTGAGGAAGACGTTTTGGTTCCGGTTGAACCCAAAGTTTTAGTTTTGGTTTGGAAGATGTGCACAGGTAGGTGATTTCTTCAAGCACTTCATTTGCAGTTCTGCTGTTATTCAGTACATCGTAGCTCACATTTTTTTCCTCGTGACATGGATATTTTTCAAAATAAGCAATTTTCTTCAATTCATATATCGCACTATGGCAGGGAGACAGCTTCTTGTATTGTGGCGGATAATGAAATTTTAAGCCCTGACGAAATCCGAAATGACTGACGATTTTGTACTTCCGCTTTCTCAAAATTACCCTTCAAAAAAACAAAAACTTACAATGCTGCGAAAATTCAACCTCTTTCTTTCTGCGTATGCCTACAAGACTTTTCGATGACTACGTACTGCTAAACCGCTTCCTTCTTAATTCTTCCGCCCGTTACTTGACCTTCTCAACGAAGCTTTCATTCACCGGACTCCACCTTGATGCAGTTGCCGCTCTCTCGTCCTATGCCTACCGCACGTACTCTTCCAAACCATCGCACTCTCAGGTAAATACTTCGGAAAACTTATTTCCTTTTATCTAAAAATACTATATTTTTGCACCTTTTCCCATTATTTTGCATGCTTAAAATATTGTATGTCACACTTTTCCCACAGTTACATTTTTCCGACGAAATAATTTAGACGCTAAAGTACACATTTACCAAACTTTCTATTTCGGATCAGGGAATCATATGCGAAAGAATGAAAAATTTCACGTCTGCTTTAAAAACAATTACAAAACATGAACAAACTATATTGTGTAGCATATGAGTATAAAATGGTTTGATCTCCTGGCAAGAAGGTACTTGCTTGGACTTGTAGTCATCCGCACGTGAATTCCACGGCGAAGCGAATCTTCCTTTCAACAAAGCAAATCTTCACATCGTTGCCGTAGTGATGTGTTAGGCCTACCACAGCGTCGCACTCACAAGTCAACATAACAAGTTTCCGACAAAATAACTTAGGATGCTAATCTACACATTTACCGAATAATCTGCCAATGATGAAGATTGGAGTGCCATTTCAGGTGGATTCAGTAGTTTTAAAGAGTTTGTAGAAATCAATGAAAATGCATTATCGGGGAATTGAGGGATATTCAAGAAATAGCCAATGAAATTCAGGATGATGATGAAGAGACATAACGAAGAATTAACAAAAGATCCCCAGACTGTCACGAAAGCAGTGTAGAAGCTTTGGAAACACTCTCACTACATACAACTCACCGATACATCTAATTGCCACACATTCCTGTTTAAACAAACTTGAAAAAGCTGTTTTCAATGAGAGGCAACAGCAGAAACAGGCTTCAATTTTACATAACTTTAAAAAGCCATAAATATAAACAAGGTATGTAATTAAAATTTTGAGATCAAGTAATTTACATTTTTGAGTAATCTAAGTTTTTAAGTGTTAAATTTAACAAAGTAAATTCAATCATTGATATTTTTCTTATTTTGCATGTTATTCATGTTAATTACATTTTAAACTTAATTTTGGCTGGAATTACACTAACTTTTACTTATGCTGCGCTCTTATTTATGCGTGCTTTGGTTTGCGCTGACATATATGTGAAATATTACTGTATACATGTGATAATGAGGTGATTATAGATATAATTAAAAAAAATATATTTTTTGGCTCTTCTGGTTTTCAATTAAATTTATGTAATTTATGTGTTGAGTGGTAAAAAGCTGTTTTCAATGAGAGGCATATGGGGTTTGTATATATGCAATTTCCATTGTTTGCTTCTTCCTGCTGAAAACTAAGCTAGGGGTGACTATGAGTTAACTGAATATACCATAGTCACAAAATGATTGATAATTATATACTAAGGAATGTGAGTGAAATGGTATTCCTAAAAGCAATCAAAACCATGTAGCAGTCAGGGAGAATCACAAATGTGTTTCCTAAACGAAAATGTGACATTTCATCACATGAAACTTTTTTTCCACCTCTAAATTGAGGCCATTGGTTCTAGGGAAGGAGAAAGCCAAAGCTGTTATGTTATGTAAAAAACAGGTTTCTTTTTTAAAGGTTTTAACGGCTAATGTGAGGAACTAAATAGGATATAAGCAGTCCCCGTCCCTAATTTAAGAGTCACTGGTTCCAGGGAAGAGAGAACGCCAGTGCTGTAAGATAAACACAACATCCATGCCATACCGGGATTCAAACCCGGACCCACTTGGACAAACAATCATAAGATGGTGCTTAGACCACTGCACCACCAGGGTGGCAAAACTAATGTCTCATATGGGACTCAAAACATATGTTAAATTGTGACTGCTAGCCAAAAACCTTGATGTACAACCGACTCTGATACCAGTACAGCTCGAACATCCTCTAGACCAATAGTTCTCAAAGTGGGTTACACTAAAATAATAGGGGGGGGGGGGCATATGCAGATTTGTTAGCAACCATACAGAGTCACATAGTGAACCAATTTTCAAAACAAAATTAATCTGAATTTATGGCTAATGCTGGTAGGATGTGTGGTGAAGTTTAGCATATTTAGCTGAAATTTCTGAAAAATGAACTAGTGGAACTTCTCATTACAGGGTGAAAACAATCTGTTCAATGTTGAAAAAACAAAACACAAGCAATGACCAAAAAACTTTATGAGAAAACCAAATTACAGGGAACAGCTCTGACCAATTTTCATAACTGAATCCATTATCATCAGAAAATGAGCAAACAATTAGAAACTTGATGTTAAACAGCTAATAATCATCCATCTCTGCACTCTCCAAACATTTACAAGGCAGTATTTCCCATTCCCACTGAATGAACTAGTTACTCATTCACATACAATGCAGAAATGTGTAATCTTCTATTGCCAAATAAAAAACTTATGAGACATCTTTTAACTCTGGTTGGTTTGAAAAGCATTTGTTCTTTGAAATCACTGACTAGTTTTTGGATTCCAATGGAAAAAGAATTTCCAACATTGTCGAGCACTGCCTTAAGTATTTGTTGCCTTTTACAACTACATATTTATGTGAAACTAGTGTTTTATCCTTAACCACCATAAAAACTAAATATTGAAATAAGCTGGATGTTGAAGATAACTTGTTTGTACATAAGCAAGAAAACTCAAAATATTGATGAACTTTGCAAGAGTAAATGAGCTCATACATCTTACTGATACTAAACAAATGACTTAACCAGTTTTATTTAATTTTTTTTTTTTTAGCCATTTGTGCAATTTCTGTGACATCAGTGTATGTAATTTTAGCAAATATGTGTGTATTTGTATTTTTTATATATTTTATACCCACATAAACACACTGGAATAAACTTTTCATTAAAGAATATGCCCGTACATATCTGTACTCCATAGCTAATCTTTGTATTCATTGGTGCAAATATAATACTTCACAAGTTCTTAAGTACATGAGCAAATGAAAAGGAGTCTTAAAAAAAAAAAAAAAGTATTGTTCAGCCAGTTTGTGCTTTAGAAATAATTCTGTCTAAATTCAGGAGTTGAACACTATGCCGTAAAAAAAAAAAAAGCACAAAACAGTAAGACAATATTTATGCGTGTTATATTGCAAAATGGAATTCATTTCAGACTACAAACATACGAAAAGAATGCTGCCCTACGTAATTCCCAAATCAGCATGTACAGATCGAATTTATTCGACATCCTAGTCAACGCTAGGTATATACCTGGCGATAAAGACTTGCACAGAAAGTAAAGCACTGTTTCATATTGATAGTAAAACATATATGGATGTGAGAGTTATGCCCCTACCCCAGTCAAATGAAATCTTAGCTACTACATAGATTTTCCTGTGTGACAATGCTTCAGCCACCCTCGTTTGGTGGTGAAACTTTTAAAATTATATATATATATATATATGTACACAGTTCGTGAGCTTAATATCAAACAAAAATGTGTGTAATTGATTTCGTTACTTTTACATATCATAATAAACTTAATTTTAAAAAGTGTCTACTCACATGTTTTCATGGCGTCTTTCCTGCACATGTTCATGACTTCGTGTTCGCTGTTCGTCAGTTAGGGATGGGCGATATTTATCAATATCTCGAAATATCGATATTTTTGTCCGATATTTCGATATATAGTATTGATATCCAAGTTACGATATATCAGAAAATCACTATATCGGTACGATATTCAATATATCAGCCTATGGCTGATGTGATTTAACTTGTTTAATGAAATCTGTGTTCTTTCCTCTGGCATGTCACGAAAATTATGTTGCTTGAGGACTATCAAACTGTGATCTCATTATCGAGATTCACATGATATTATGTCACCTTCCGATTTCTAGAACTTTAAAAGGAAAAATATCTGCTGTGTTGAAAACCTCGATGGTTGAAAATTTTAACTATTAGTTGACAGTAGGCACCCAGAAAACAAATTTAACGAACGGTTGATAGCAGATTGTTCTTTTGCCTATGAGTATTATGTTTGAAGTAAACTGGCACTTTGACCAAAATTAAATACATACCAATGACACACAATTTGAAGTTGAGCATTTTTTTTTTGTTTTTTTGTTAGTGATAAATTATGTAGATCTTAACAGCTGGGTAAGGAAATGCAAACCAGCTTTTCGAGAGTTTTCTTGATGTCTTACAAGTTATGTAGTATAAAGTTTGTTGTAATTCAGGCTATGTATATATCAGACGTAATTTTTTTTATCATCCTTTGATAATTATCTTGTAAATACATAGTGAAACTTCCTGAAGTAATTATATAATCTGGTAAAAATATGAGCATAACAACTTTTGTCTTGATCTGCTGATTTTTCCACACTTACAGCATGTTATTTCCTCTGATTGTCCATTCGTTTTTTTGTTATCTAGGAGAGACAGGCTTTCATACATTAATTAGTAAATATATACTTGATGAATTTGGATTATGATATTTTTTTATGTTTTTCATACATTAATTAGTATGGCTTTCATTAATTAATTAGTAAATATATATACTTGATTAATTTGGATTACGATATTTTTTATGTTTTTATTTTTATAATCATATTTTAATGGAGGACTAATAATCATTAGCATTTTTTAAAATATCTTTCTGGAAAAAAATTGCTTTCTATGAAAAGGCCATCACAAATTATTCGTACTCTAATTACTGTTTTTAACAAAAATGTCACTTGTAAACATATTATAAGCACTTTAATTTTTTTGCTTATGCCATGGGAACTATTTTTGCTTACACCATAGAAGTAATTATATCTGTATACTCCATTAACATTGTGTTCTGTCTTAAACGATAAAAAAAATAGCAAACATTGTTCACACCTTCTGAAAAATATAAATGTATACAAAATGCTCTAAAAATTACAATAACAAAGTTTTTTTAAAGATTTTTTTCCGTAACATTTCCTTGCAAGCTAATATAATGTTGTTAACTTTGACATTTGCATCCCAATAAAAATAGTTATTCTTTCTATAATTCAGTTATTCCCATGTTAATTGATGGTTAAGATTCCAGTCTGCTGGGATTAATAAGTACTTTTTTTTTTTTGTCATTTATGCCATACTGAAGCTTCAACTTACCTTTTCTCGAAATGTTGGGGATACATATTTCTCATAATCTCACATTGATGAAAAACTCATGAAAACATTCCTTTGCAACTGGGATTTTTGGAAACTTCTTGGCAGAAACCATATCCCTGCTCGTCGAGCAATGCCCACACATGAAACAAGAAAATCACCTTTTGGGTTTTGGAAAGTATATTCAGCATTTCTGCAGATTACAAGCTCACTTCTGTTGCATGATTTTTTTATTTATTTTTGCATCAAAACTTTCTGCTATATATATTTTTTTTATTTTAGGATCTGAAAAACAATATTTTATGTGTTTTTCATATCACTAAAAATACAGCTTGAGAGCTGCAATCTTGCATAAAGATAGTTTTAAGCTATAAAATGTAATAATAAAGGACAAATAAAATTGCTCACTTTTAGCAGGAGAAAGCAGCTCTTAAAAAAAAAATTTCAGCTGATGTTTCTAAGAAATTATCTGAGAAAACTGGTAGGATATTTATTCCCCACATTCACTGCCAAGCTTGTGTATTATAATTAGTTATTATTTATTACCAAAACAATTTTTTAAGGTAAAGAATATTTTTATGTCTTAAGAGACACATATGGTTGAGTCATCATTAGACTATGTAAATGCTATCTGTGGAGAGTAGTTACTCAATTAGGTTTGCTCATGCTGATGAAACAATCCTGTTGGCAGAGAGCAAAAGTCAGTTGCAGCGTATGTTGTCCCACATGTATGAAGTTTGTATGAATTTCAAACTTAGTATATGAAAGGAAAAACCCAAAGTTATGTTTTTGACAGATGAATTGTTAGTATTAAATCAAACAGATCAGTCTAAATGGCAAAGAGATTGACCAGGTAAATCAATTTACATATTTAGGAAGCATGTTTGACAGAGAAAACAAATTAGGTGGTGAAATTAGTTGGCTAGTAAATTCATCTTTGAAAGTCACAGCTGCTTCAGGAGGATTTTGAATAAATGATGAATGATAGGTTCTCAAAAAGTCCCTAATAGTTGTGTGTGAAAAAGTACAGTAATTGTTCCTACTCTGATGTGCAGCAGTGAAGGTGGAGTACTGCAGATGAAACATAGGAGTGATTTGTGAGCTGTAGAGATGTGTTACTTATGGGGGTGGGGGCAAGATATGTTTTGATCATGTGAGGAATGAAGATGTTTTGTAGATGAGTAGTGTGAAGCAAAATATTGTTTGTAAGGTGGGGACAAATATTCTTGGGTGGTTTGGAGAATGAGTGGTAAGATGATTACTAGGAGAATTTATTCTGCACAAGTGACAGGAAGAAAATGTAGAAGATCAAGGGAGGACCAGATTCAGGAATTCCTGTATGAGAAAAAGAGAATAAATGTGAAGTACAAATGGTCTTGTGTGTGATGGATGTCAGTGAAGCTCAAGTTGTGAGCTGAGATCACTGTAAATGCAGATGTTTGATACATCAAGAGTAAATAAAATGTATTTCCATCAGTTTTAAACTTTAATCCAGCAGATAAGCTCTCATCAAGAAACTAACCTATGATCTTAGAGAACAGCTTAGTGATATATATGCATGTAAAGAGAAAATCCCTCATCTACAGCAAGTTGAATATAACTAGAGGTGAGAAATCAGTACTTATTTTTGTGTTGTTTTGGTGTTAATAAGTGAAACATTAAATGCTATATCCCATTTGAGTTCAAAACTGTAAAATTTTTTATAAATCTGCTGACTTCCTTAATTTTAAATATAGACTCCACCAATGAGCATTTAAAATGTAAAAAAAAAAAAAAAATGATATGATATCGAAGATAGCTCCTCAGGTGTTTTAGACTTGATAAAGAATACTTCAGATATTTATTGTGTACAAGTTTTTAATGGAGATGAGAAATCCAAAGAAATGGACTGAGAACTGGAAAAAAATGCTTGAAGTGAAGTGGTGTGTGTGTGTGTGTGTGTTGATCTCCATGAGCATCTAAAGTTGTTCCCGAATGTGTAGAAGCTTGATTCACCATAAGCAGACACATGTCCCTAATTTAGGGCGAGTGGTTCCAGGAAAGACAAGACAGGAACAACTTCTTTATGTATTTTACCACTTGGTAGGCACATTTCCCATGATTATTTAGATACTGAATAGTTTCCATGACATTTAATGAACATTTCATGACTGAATAGATTTTATTCATGACATTTAATAAATAGATTTCTTGACTGAATAGATTTCATGACATTTAATTGCTAAAACCTGGAAAGAGCGACATCTTTGTTTATTCACTGACGCCACATATTTGGAGGATTTTCACATTTAATGAACAGTGCTTCTTATTTTGAAAATTTGACTGTTTTCTAGCAGTTTCTGAGGAAGAAGTAATCTTTTTGTATGAGAATTTTCCTGATATTGATGCTGAATCAGTTGTAGCAGGTATAAAATCACATACAATTTTTGCAAACTTGATCAAATGTAAAACCGATGGGCGCAATGCAAGGTATTAATATAATCTGAGCATTGTTTCAGCTAATATATTAATATAGTCTTTAATGGTAGTCTAAGAACTCCCTTCCTACAGCTAGTGTCAAACATTTGGCACAATGTATTGCCTTTTAATCAAACCAAGAACCCATATTTATGAGTACAAATGCAATTTTTACATTGCACATTTATTAGATTTTAGCAGGAAAAGAATTTTGAAAAAAGTAACCTTGTATACTGTAAAGAAACACTAGAGAAATCAAATGAGGAAGAAAACTGCACATTAAAACTTTTCTGGACAACAGAATTTTGTTAATGCCATTCCGTTTAAGAATAACAGTTTTCACAAAAAAATAAAAAAATAAAAATATGTTCACAGTTTTTATCAAGAGAGAAATAGACATAATGACAAAATGGATAACACTGGGCAAATTAGGCCGAAACCTGTTAACAAGGTTTGTTGTATTTTCAGTTTTTTTTTTTGTTATTTTTTTACAAAAAAAATAAATTATATATGTATCTACAGTGTATATGCACACTAACTTTGAAATAATATATTTTTATGGATGTGTGCAAACTTCTTCAAAATTGCATTAAAAAGCTCTAGCCATTTACCTCTCAACAATATTATGACTTTGCAGAACATTCTGCATTAGAAATTGCAATAATATGCTGTGATTACAGGCTAAGGGGTAATGTTTCAGACAGAAGTAACCCAGTGATTTTGTTTTAGGCATTTTACTCCGCTTTTGTACTTAAATAAACATTTCGAATAATGGAAAAACCTTAACATGTGTAGAATAATCAAATCAATGAGACTTATTTACCCAATTGCCTGTGGTTTACTGGTCTTCTATGTAGCAAAATATTTCTGCCACAAATTCCATTTCAAGTGTGTTTTTTTATTCATATATATTCTTTAAAAAGATGTTGAGTGTGCTTAACAGGAAAGTTGACATCTAATTTGTTTACTTTCAAATGATAACCAAAACCTTCAAATATTGTTGGTGACAGTTGATACTATCCACAGCCACAGCCCCCCCCATTAGTGGAAGGGGAGTGCAGATGTTATATAAACACAAAAATTCACAACACTTTTATGATTGCTTTTTTGACTAATTTTGTCTCGCTGTATCAACAATCTTGCATAGGTAGCAATGTTAAGTACAGAGAATCATGATAACATGTTTTGTTAAAAAAAACAGTTTCTGCATTTATGTTCTGTAAATTTATGTGACAACTTCCTGCCCTTTGGCCACTTTCATCCCATCTGTGCTCTGCCCCTTCATTAAGAAATACAACAAGGGGCATATATAGATTTTTTCTGAGGGCGTGCCAATGAAATGAAAAAAAATTAAATCCACCAGGACAAAATAAAAGAATGAGAATAGAAAAAAATAAAAAAAAATTGTAACGTAAATTAATGAATTTTTTTATTAAATTAAGCATTTTTGTTTCCAATGTAAGGCACATTTTAACAATAAATAAAACACATTTAAACACTTTCGGGGGGGGGGGGGTGAGTGGGCATAAATATATGCCACCTTACATTACATAAATGTATAAAATATATAATATAAATACTCCCTTACATTACCTTGGCTACGATGTAAACAACCCTGATGTTGGCTTTCCAGCTCAGCATACAAGATATTATTTTTAGCGAATTTTTTTGAATTATAAAAACGTAAAATGTTAATTCCGCTGTCGAAAATATTTATTTACGTAACAAAACAACGTAAAAGGGCAAAATAAAAGCACTAACCCATGGCGTCGGTCTTGTAAAAAAAACGTTAAATATCAATTCCGCTATCGGAAATAATTATTTACACAACAAAACGACTGAAATGGCAAAATAAACGCACTACGTTTATTTCCAAGTACAGTGACCGTCTTGTAAAAGGTACGAAGTTAGTAATATACAGTACTTTTCTGAGATATCACTATTTTAATGGTATTAACAAACTTGATTGCAGCTATATTTTCAAGCTGCAGGATAATTTAGTACTGGCTGAGATTTGTGCGAACAAGCCAACAGCCAATTAGTCCCAAGTTCCCAATAGCCAATACTTAGCACAACATTGGATCGGATTCAGTGATAACCCTGATGCAGTATGCAGTGAATAAACCGAAATATCAGTCTTATTGAGATCAGAAGTATTGAAAAATATCGAAAAATCAATCTGATATATTGATCTTTAAATACAGATATTTTCGATTCAATATATCGGTCTCAGAAATATTAATAGATATCATACTTTTGAAAATATCGCCCATCCCTTCGTCTTGGTAAAAAAACGAGCAATCCCCGTAAAATCACGTGACGACTCGCTGACCAATAGCAGAAAGCGACGCATGCCGCATTCCTTTTCTGTCATTATCGTTCATTGGCTAACCCGTGCCTCTTAGCAACGCCCGTAAAATTACGGTTAGGAACCGTTGTCCTACATATCCATGCCCGTTAAAATACGGGCATCGCCTTGAAACTGCAGAAACGAGCCTTGATCGTAAAAATACACGGGCAACAAGACTTTTTTAACGGGAATTTTTAACAGTGAAGAAGTGAGGTGTGACTGGGTGCATTATCGTGCAACAAACACCAACTGTTTTCATCTCTATATTCTGGACGCATGCTACGAATTCTGCCCATCAAACGCCTCAAAACATTTAAATAAAACCCAACAGTAATTGTTTGTCCACTTGGAACAAATTCTTTGTGGATAATAAATACCCTTACTATCGAAGAATGTAATGAGCATTGTTTTGATTTTCGACGGAACTTTTCTTGTTTTTTTGGCTTGTGGCGAGTTTTTTGACTTCCATTCCGCACTTTGTAACTTTGTTTTAGGATCATATTGAAAACACCATGTTTCATCACCAGTAACAATCGATTTTAAGAAGTTTGGATCATTTTCAGCGGCTGAAATGATGTCTCTGCAATGTGCACTTCTTCTTGATTTTTGTTCATTGGTTAACGTGTGTGGAACAAATTTAGCACAGACTTTTGTTTTGCCCAAATCTTCATGCAGGATGGTTCGAATCGTTTCTTTGTTGATGTTTAAAGACTCTTCCATCTTTCTTAGTGACGCACATAGATTGTATTCCACGAAATCACGCACTAGGACAGGTGTCCTATATGAACTTTGTCTTCCGGTATGCTTATCATCTTCTAGCGTCTCTCTTCCGTCCAAAAAACGTTTGTGCCACAGGAAAACATTTGATCTACTTAAACAAAACTCTCCGTAAACTTGTTTCATCATTTGGTATGTTTCCGAGGCACTTTTACCAAGTTTTGCGTTAAATTTAATAACAGCCCTTTGTTTCATCTTAATTATTCAACATGAAAAAATTTACTTCTCTAATGAACGGCCGTTTTGTTTGAGTTACTTTAACAACTGCGCAGTACTTTTGGAAGAAAGCAAGCAGATGGTCACGGTTTATAGCGCATTCACGATTTCACTGGTGGCGCCACCGTAGGCTGAAATCTAGCGCCAGTCTTAAAAATTCTTTGACGCACTGTGTTTTTTTTTTTTTTTTTTTGATTGGAGGTTTAACGACCACCGTGAGCAACTCAATGGGCTATAAGCAGTCGCCCGTCCCTAATTTAGGGTCACTGGTTCCAGGGAAGGGAAAGAGCCAGTGCCGTAAGACAAACACAACATCCATGCCAGACCGGGATTCGAACCCGGACCCCTTACGGACGAATGATCAGAGGCCAGCGCCTTAGACCACTGCGCCACCGGGGCGGCAACGCACTGTGTATATGGATATACTTAGAGACACACGTAAATAACATTGAGTCACGTCGATTATACACCTTTCAAGACACCTAGATGAAAATATCTATAACTGTAAAAATATGTGAGAAAAACTATGAGTATGCTTAATTACACATCCGTCCCAGTATTGAGAGCTATCACTGAATAAATAATGAGGCCAATTGTGGCTTGTGATACATTTCTTGCTCTTGATCGGCGCCTAAGCTGTTGTAGTAAGTTTCCTAAGACAGCGATTATCTCCAAAAGCATATGTGGTTACTCATGGTGTTGGATTGTACTTACACTTGATGCATCAAAATATGTATTTACAGCGATTTTTGGTACACCACCAGAGCTTCGCTGACATTCATCACACATCTCATGCAAGACATTGTGCAGAATCCCGCGGCACAGCAGAAAGTGGTTTGGCACACGTTGGCCTTGGAACCTACCACGCATGTGCCGTGAGTCACGTCTCCCCTTCTCTTCCGTTTTTATACAGTACAGTAAAAGCTCCTTATTCGCGAAGTATATGTTCCGTAAATATGCCGTGAATACAGAAAACGTGAATATGGAATAGTAATTTGTATGGGATTATAAGGGATACGTTCCAAGGTTCCAAAATAAAAAAAGAAATCAAAATAAAATCAATTTAATGAGAGTTTTTAACAATATCTATTAATTATTATCGTCAGGCTTAGGCAAGGGTTTAAAGAACTTAGTAATTTTTTCTTGTTTTGCCGCTTTTTAAAAGGTCTTTCAATTCAGATTGATATTCAGCTGTGGCATTAACAATTTGCCTTTTAAAAATAAGACTTCTTTCCATAGATGGATCAATTTTCATGAAGAAATCACAAAGCTCATTTGCCATCCGTAAACCTTCACTGAGGTTTTTCAAGTTAAAGGTCACCTTTTCAGTGCTCCTTGAAGCCTCTTCTTCAATGGAATGCGGATGTAACATTTCCTCCAAGTCGGTTTCGGTCAAATCTTCATCTTGCGATTCAAGCAACTCTTGAATGTCACTTGATTATATCTGTTCAAAGCCATCTCGTCCTATTCCATTCGCAACTTGAGCAATGTTTGCAGATAAAGTTTGAATTTGCACGGATTCTTCATCATTTCCGACAGTCAGAACAGGCCACAGTTTTTTCCAACATGATTTCAATTTGTATGGTTTCAGTTCTTCCAACGATTCTTTTATGTTAACAATGCATTTTGCTATGTCAAAATATTTCCAGCATTGCATCACATTCATATCAGGATCACATTCCATGGTGTCCAGTATGATTTTGAAGGTTCGACTAATGTAATAGAGCTTGAACGCCTGGATTATTCCTTGGTCCATGGGTTGGAGTAAAGCCGTCGTGTTAGGAGGTAAAAATATCACCTTTATATTTGGATGCATAGTTTCAAGCTCACGAGGGTGACCTGGAGCATTGTCCAAAACTAGAACGGCCTTAAAGTCTAAATTATTTTTTTCAAATAAGTCTCAACTTCAGGAAAAAAACAATTCCGGAACCAGTCACAAAAATAGCCCTTGTAACCCACGCTTTCTTATTTGCACGCCAAAACACTGGCAGGTTGTCCTTGTTTTGATTTTTTAAAGCACGAGGATTTAACGATCTGTAAAGCACGCTTTATAACACAATCTCCAGATGCGTTAGAATACAGCAGCAGTGTAACTCTATCTTTTGCTGCCTTGAAACCAGGGGCGGACTTCTCACTTTTGGATATGAAAGTTTTGTTTGTCATTCTTTTCCAAAACAAGGCAGTTTTATCTGCATTAAACACTTGTTACGGTTTGTATCCACCATGAGCAATTAAGTTTGAAAATTCTTCTGGATATCTTTCTGCTGCGGCGGTGTCCGCAGATGCAGCTTCTCCAACAATTTTAATGCTATGCAATGATTGTCGCATCTTGAATTTATTCAACCAACCTTCTGATGCTTGAAATCCTCCATCTGTACGTTCATCACCAGGTTCTTTAAATTGTGCGTAAAGACGCTTTGCCATCTCGCGAATCATAAGACCATTTAGGGGCACTCTTTTCTGGTTACGATCTTCAATCCATAATGATAACGCAGCTTCCATTTTTTCAATTGCTGAATCACGAACAATTTTTGCTGATAGTGAGGTTGAAGCTATAGAATTCCTTATTTTGTCTTCGGATTTCTTGATGGATCGTACAACTGATTCATTAACATTGAAAGAGCGTGATATGGATGCAAACGACTCACCAAGGCGTAAACGGTCAAGCATTTCTATTTTTACTTTAAGCGGCAACACTATTTTTTTCCGCGTTGGAACTAATTTCTCTTTCCTTTTCCTCGACATTATAAATTGGGAACAAAGCAGAAAAGACACGTGTTATTCAATCAAAATTATTGCAACGACTGACAAGTTGAAGCAATAAAACACCGACCGTGGCGAAGGCGGCTCTTATCAAAGGACATATAGAGGAACGTGTAATACGGCGGCGGCATTTGACAACGTACTTTAGGCATAGTGGCAATAAGGTTTGTTTTACTCGATATTAGTCCATTCGGTTACAATCTTTGTAAAAGCCGCCTCGGCACGTGCCAGCAGTACTCAAAAGATGTCGATGCGTTAATAAAGGACACCGAATCCTTTTAATATACCGACTGGATCCGTGAATAAAGAAATTTTTAGTCGCGAATACAGGAACTTGGTCACAATTTTGTAACCCGCGAATAGTGAAAACGCGAATAAGAGAACAGTGAATAAGGAGCTTTAACTGTACTGCTTTGGTCTTACGAGTGTGAAGTTTCTCGTCATATTTGTCATGTCAGAAATAATTGATCAACAAATTTGTGTCAGGTTTTGAAAACAAATCTTGGCGAAACTTGCGAAGACACATACTTAAAGTTACCGAAAGTCTACGGGGAATGGTTGCACGATTCGTGTACAAGTTCCTCCCTGCACAAAGGCGTGCAGGAAAACCGCCGAATACACTATTCGTGAGTTTTCTGAAGATACTAACATTAATTATAGTACAGTTCAGTCGATTCCTACGGACGATTTGGGTGTGAGACGCATCTCAGTTAACTATGTGTCAGCATATATCTCAGTTAAGCAAAAATAGACCCGTTTTACAGCTCCTAGTGACCTGCATGAGTGCTTCAAAAACGTTTCAAAAATTATCACAACTGGTGATGAATCGCGGGCTTATTTCTATGAAATCGAAACCAAGGCCTAGTCTTCATAGTGGAAGACCTCAAATTCCCCCAGACCCAAAAGATCATGACGGAGCCAGATTAATGTCAAACGATGCTGACTGTTTTTTCAATCGTGAGAGAATCGTGCATCATGAATACCCTCCATGCCGTCAGACAAAGCATTAGTCCACAACTCTACCCAGGACGTCGGTCCAGGATTCATGGATGTGATGTTTCGTTCCACGGCGTCCCATAGTGTTTCCACAGGGCTTTTATTCGGGACTTTTAAGTTTACTGGATAAATACAAACTGAGATGAATGTTCCTTGAGCCATTCCCATGTGGTTGAGGCCCGGAGGGGCTACGCATTGTTATTTTGAAACAGAACCATAGGCCGCAGGATGCGCGAAGGCCATGAAGGTGTGTAGGAGATCAGCCAGCATATGCTGGTAGTGCTCAGCGGTTAAGGACTTCCCTAGACACAAAAAGGAACCTAATGCTTCTCATGAGAAGGCACCCCAAACCATTGAGCCACCACTGTTCTGAAGAGAGCCGATCCGGCACGACGGGGATATGATATCATGCTTTTGACGCCACACCTACACTCTACTGTCACCTCGGTGCAGCTGAAAACGTGATTTCATCTGACCAAACGCCGCGGCGCCATTATGCAGAGGTGTAATTTAGATGTTATCCGGCACCCGACAAGGTGTAATTTCCTATGACGAGCAGCAGTCACCAGTGGCACATGAGTAGGGCGTCGACTCCAGGGTGTGCGTCGTACCGTTCACTCGCTGACGCTACTTGGGCCTCCAACATTTAAAAATCCTGGATAGTCTACCTCGACCCGGTCATCTATGGTATGTGGTCTGACACCGCTTGCTCTCCGGAAGCTGGTATGTTCTTTGATGGGGTATACCCACGGTATGCTCTTGATACGCTTGTGCCGCCCCGGTGGCGCAGTGGTCTAAGGCGTTGGCCTCTGATCATTCGTCCGTAAGGGGTTCGGGTTCGAATCCCGGTCAGGCATGGATGTTGTGTTTGTCTTACGGCACTGGCTCTCTCACTTCCCTGGAATCAGTGACCCTACATTAGGGACGGGCGACTGCTTATAGCCCATTGAGTTGCTCACGGTGGTCGTTAAACCTCCAATCAAAAAAAAAAAAAAAAAAAAAAAGATACGCTTGCCCTCGGAAAACCTAGAGTTCTTTTGTTCTTAACTCTTGGATGACTTATCTGTTATGCGCCGACAATTCGTCCACGATCAAAGTATCTGAGTTTACCCCGCTTACCCATTTTCTTCGACTGCGATAAACTTTTGGGAAGCCCTGTTGTCAGGCTGTTTATCGGCTGCTTGCAGTTTTGTTCTGTTCCACTTTACGCGGGGGATGCCCTTGTAAACTTTCCATCACCCCTATGTATAATGTTTTGTCTACTGAGTGTATATACACTGCTCGACATAGAATTGCCCCACCGAGAAGGCGTGCTACAAACATGCAAATCGAAAGGCAGGTGTACCCACTCGAGATATGGAAATGTCGTTAAACCGGAGCCGTTGACGTTACACGTTCGTGAGATAAAGATGTCAGCAGCAACAGAGATGGTAATGTGAGGTCGCTGATGGTAGTGTCGTGGACGCTTCAGATTTGTTGTTTGTGCTGGGAAATCGTTCAGCGAAGGACGAGAATGCATGTTGCACGCCGTCAGCAAATGTATCACCATTTGGATGCGACAGGAAGAATCGTAGGCCCGTGAAGCAGGCTGGTGTACAATTTCGTATCACTACGCATGTATAACGGGATGCCCAAACTGTTGGCATCAGTGGCTACACGAAGGTTCGTACGTGCGTCGGAGCGGCAGTGGGGAAGTCCGACACTAAGCCGATATTTGACAAGCAAGATAACGTACTGAGCCGATATTTGGCGTGCTGTGTCATCGGCCATAGACGTTGCCATAACAACCCGAACCGTAAAACCGAAGATTAGATGAGGCGAACTTGCGCAGTAGACAACCATTACGTCGACTTCCACTGATGGGCATCCATCGCAGCGGTCGTCTGGCTTGGTGCCTAAGTCATGCAAACTGGGGTTACGAATGGACCACTGTGGTCTTCAGTGATAAATCCCGTTTCTGCTTGAGTGCTGACGATCGACGGATCCGTGTCTGGCAACACCCTGGTGAATGGAGGAATCCCGGTTTCGTTCGCGACCGCCACACCGCCCATCAGGCAGGCATCATGGTATAGGGTGCTATTGCGCATGACAGCAGGTCAGCTCTTGTCCGCATTACAGGCACACTGACAGCTGCACTATACGTGAAGGGAGGTTCTGCAACCCAATTTGAAACGATTCCTGAATGGCCGCATCAACCCTTTAAACGACCATAACGCCCAAAACACCCTTACATACAAACGACCATAGCCGCTCAAAACACCTAGAGTGAGTCAGATTTCCTACTTTTACCTGTTTTTCAAATTTGAACGACTTATGAGGTATCAGAAGAAGTCACCCTTGGTCACTATTGTCGTTATTAAACAAAGAATTTAACTAACAGACAGGCAATTTCGGACGTTATGTATTTAGAGTAATACAAGGTTTTGGGGTCATAGTCGTTAAAGGGTCAAACGACACATTCAAGCACCCCATTTTCAAGCAAGATAATGTCCGTGTACACACCGCTTGGGTATGCAGCCAATGTTTGTCACATATTCAAACACTGCCAAGGCCAGCAAGATCACGCAATTTATCCCCAGTTGAAAAGAAACCACATTGCACGTCGTTTGCAATCGAATTGGCCTGCGCACGATCTCAATGAATTGCGAAAATAAATCAACAGTGCTTAGTGTTCCATTCCTCAGGATGATATCCGTCGTCTGTATGACTCATTGCCATTTCGTATAGCCGCCTGTATTGCCGTTCGCGGCCGTACAAACACTTACTGGGGCGTATCCATTGTTCTGCATTAACTCATCTGAAAAACATTGTACGAGGCTGAAACCAACATCAAGGTAAACCGTTATGTATTGCTGTTTGCATGCTCGATTTCACCTTTCTATCCTCATTCCTTCTGGATGGAGTAATTTCTATGTCGAGCAGTGTACTTCTATTCAACCTTCTTTTCGGTTCATTTCTTTTATCTAAATTATGTTGTAATCCTTAATCACATTTCTTTTAGAACGACACATCGGAAACTCAATGTAACTACGAAGTTTTGTCTGCTACTGGTCAGAAGATAAATAATGAAGTATGTTCTCAGGGAAACAGGGGAGTCGACAATTAGAAGACGAGCTGCACATACACAGTCGAGTCTTACTTTTGATGTCAACAGCGCGTAACCAATGAAAGAAGGAACGTGTCGTGAGCTGGCTTGGAGAATATATAAGGTGTGCTATATTCCTTCTGAAAACATATCACTTGTTGCTGTCATGGATAAAAGAAGCGAATTATCAGATTTGCAAACGGGGATGATTATCGGCTTTCGGGCCAAGGGTGGTGATATTTCTGAAATAGCGCGGTTTGTGAGGAACTGTTCGCGTGCTGCTGTGTTAAAGTGTATCGTGATTGGAGAAACGGCACCATTGCGAATAAGCGATGTGGAAACTGCGGAGCACCACGTGCCATTGATGTGAGAGGTGGACGTCGGCTTCGAAGATGAGCGAGGGCCGATCGACACGTTACAGGAGAGCAAATAATTGGCCGAATGAACCAGGGGCTACCGGAAGTGTGTTTGAAACGACAGTTCAGTGAACCCTGCTGCGGATTTGGTCCCCGATGCAGACGGATCGTCACTGCACCTGTGCTAACGAAGGTGCATCGGCAGAAATGGCTTACATTTGCACGGCAGTATAGGAATTGGACCTCCGCTGATTGGCAAAGTATTGCCTTCTCCAACGAGTCACGTTTCCTGCTTCATCGAACGGACGGGCGTTGGTGTATAAGGCAAGAAACATCGGAGAACAAACAATCTTCAACCATTGCTGGAAGAACACAAGCTGGTGGGAGCAGCGTTATGGTCTGGGGAATATTTTCGCGGAATTCTCATACCTGTGGAAGGCACTATGGACCGAATTCGTTATGAATCCATCCTTGCAGACCATGTAACCCATACAGGCTGATTGTCTTCCCTTGGGCGGATGGGATCTTCCAGAACGACAATGCGACGTGTCACAGAGCTAGAAATGTCCGTGAGTAGTTGGCAGAGCACGAAGGTTTCAAAGTACTTCTCTGTAACCTTAATTCCTCAGACGTAAACCCAATTGAGCATTTGTGGGACCATCTCGATCGTGTTGCTTGCTCTATGGGTCCTCCACCACGCATCCTCCAGCAGCTGTGAGATGCACTGCAGTCAGCATGGCTCCATATACCTTTCCATCCCATCCAGCACCTTACTGAGTCACTCCCAGCTCGTCTAGCTGCTGTCCGCGTTGCACAAGGCGGTTACTCTGAATATTAGCTCTTGGTCACAATAATGATACTCGACTCTGTATAATGTATGTATATTAATTGGTATTTCTTTACATGTGATATCCGGTTAGTGTTGTTAGCATATTACGACGAGTGTTGGCAAGTTGATTGTGTTCACGAAGTTCATATACATAGATATATGAACTGAAGTTCATATACGTAGATATGTGAAATACGTACATATTTATAACGACAACTGAAGAATTTTAAACGACAGCTTTCTACAGTAAGTAAGTTGTCTCTAAATCTAGGTAATCTTGTTAGTGTGTTGTTAGCTTTAGTGTTTAAGTGATCTTTAGAATTAAAGTTACTGTTTTTTGTAAAATTCAATAGCAATACACAAACAAACCAAAAAAAATCCTAATGCAATACAGTACTCCGTGTCAGATGTAGCTATTGAGGCTGAATTGTACAGTTTACAAATTTCAACAACGATGACAGTTCTACACACCCCCCAAACCCCCCCCCAAAAAAAAAAAAAAAAAACCCGAGAAAGATGACACCGAATTTTCGGGGGTAATAAGCACGTCTTTTGAATCCGTTCTGACGCAAATTAAATTTATCAAAGCTATTCAAAGTCAATGGAACCGGTATGGAAAACAATAGTACCTGACGGAAGAAAGAAGTTTTTCAATCGGTTTTTAATCCCTCAGATATTGCTGTAAACGGAATCGTGAGCTAACGCCCTTTGGTTGCAGACTTGTGTGTTAAGAAAAACTTGAATTTATATGAGAAACATTTCGTACCGGAAACACTTTCCAACACAGAAATAGTTTTTCAAATCGGACTCTTAGAAACAGAGATATCGACAAAAATAAGATGTGACTTTACGTCCCCTGGTGGAAAAACCATGCATTAGTTTAGGAAGGAAGTATTCTCAAAAAGTTTTTCCGTATAAGCACTATCGGTCCAAGAAAAAAAAAAAATTAGTCGAGTTTTCAGGAGCCCAGATTTTGCTACAAATACATCAGAAGCAGAAATTAACACTTAGGCCCCTGGTGGCCAAACCATTATTTACCAAACATTAAAAATTATGTGAAAAACATTTTCCATCAGGTCTTGTATGAGATACAGGAGGAATTTTTCAAATCGGACTTTTAGAAGCAGAAATAACGCAGAAAATGCAATTTACCTTTCTGCCACCTAGCGGAAAGTCTATGATTTACTTGAAAATTTTGAATTTATAAGAAAAACATTTCGAACCAGAAACACTATCCAACAAAGAAGGAAATTTTTCAAATCGAAACCCCTAGAAGTAGAGATATTGGCAAAAATAAGATTGACATCTACGCCCCCTGGCGTAGAAACCATGCATTATTCAAAGAAGAAAATGTTTCTAAAATGTTTGTCGACATGAGTAGTATCGGTCTACAAACGACGTTTTTTTCAATCGCGAATGTAGAAATTCATATTTTGCTGCAAATACATCAGAAGCGGAAATTAAGGTTTGCGCCCCCTGGTGGCCAAACCATTTTTGTTTTACAGAAATTAGAAATTATGTTCAAAGAATTTCCCACCAGGAGCTGTATCGGGTGCAGAAAGAATTTTTCAAATCGGAGATTTCGAAGCAGAGATTTCGAAGCAGAGATATAGGGGGAACGCAATTTGCCTCTAGGCCCCCTAGCGGAAAGTCTATGAATTACTTGAAAATTTTGAAATTATATGAAAAACATGTCACACTGAAACACTGTCCAAGAAGGAATTTTTCAAATCGGACTCCTAGAAGTAGAGATATTGACAAAAATAAGATCTACGACCATTGGCGGAGAATTCCGAAAAGGTTTATCGATGTTAGTGGCACTAGCCCACGAAATAATTTTTTCAATCGATATTTTAGAAGCTCAGATTTTATGACAAATACATCAGAAGCAAAGTTTAACACTTACGCCCCCTGGTGGCCAAAGTATCATTTTCCAAAAAATTTGAAATTATATGCAAAAGATTTTCCTCTAGGAGGTGTATCCGTGTAAGAAAATGTTTTTCAAATCGGAGTTTTAGAAGAAGAGTTGTCAGGAAAAATGTAATTTACTTTTACGCCCCCTAGCGGAAAACCTATGCGAAATTTGAAAAAGTAACTATATCTAAAATACTCTTCGACATAAATGGAATCGAAAGATAAAAGAATTTTTTCAATCGGGTGTTTAGAAGCAAATATGGGGAATAAAACGTATTTCTGAATTCGACATTATCTTTCTTTACGCGCTCTAGCGGCGAAATTGTACATCGTAAAAAAAAACAACCGAAAACCGATATGAAGGATCATTGCATATTTCAAGCTTCCCAATGCAAAAAGAATTTTTCAAATCTGACTAATAGTAGCAGAGATATCGTGGGTACAGACGGACGGACAAATAAAGGGTACATACGGACGGATAAGCACGATCTTTTTTTATAAAGGACGTGCTAAAAAATTACAGGTGCGCATAGTTCTGATTGAGCAGTCAATTTGGATGGTAGGACTACGACTTACAGATCGGAAATTTGAAATGAGCTAGTCGAATATGGTTTCAAAGCGTTTATTTAATTTCTTATAGCCAACACAGGTCTATGATGTGAAAAGTAGCTTACATAATTTTTAGCACGTCTTTTGTAAAAACAGATCATACTTATGTTACCGGTTTGTGCGTCCGTCCGTCTGTACCAACGATATGTCTGCAACTATTAGTTCGATTTGAAAAATTCTTCTTGCATTGGGAAGCTTGAAATTTGCGAATGATGATCCTTTATTTCGTTTTTTTACGATGTACAATTTCGCCGCTAGAGGGCGTAAATGTAGCAGATATCGAATTCAAAAATACGTTTCATTCCACATATTTGCTTCTAAACATCCGATTGAAAAAAATCTTTTAACTTTCGCTTCCATTTATATCGAAGAGTATTTTAGATATAGTTACTTTCTTAAATTACGGATAGATTTTCGCTAGGAGGCGTAAAAATAAATTACCTTTTTCCTGATAACTCTTCTTCTAAAACTCCGATTTGAAAATTTTTTTTTCAGCAGATACACCTCCAGATGGAAAATGTTTTGCATATAATTTCAAATTTTTGGTAAAGAATACTTTGGCCACTGGGGGCGTAAGTGTTCATTTTTGCTTCTGATGTATTTGCCATAAAATCTGAGCTTGTAAAATTTTGATTGAAACAATTCTTTCGTGACTCACGCCACTCACATCGATAAACCTTTTCGGAATATTTTCTTCTTAAAATATTCCACAGTTTCTCCGCCAGGGGCGTAGATGGTTATCTTATTTGTGTCAATATCTCTACTTCTAGGAGTCCGATTTAAAAAATTCCTTCTTTGTTGGATAGTGTTTTCAGTGTGACATGTTTTACATATAATTTCAAAATTTTCAAGTAAATCATAGACTTTCCGCTAGGGGGCGTAGAGGTAAATTGCTTTTCCCCCTATATCGCTGCTTGTAAATCTCCGATTTGAAAAATTCTTTCTGCACCGGAGAAATCTCCTGATGGGAAATCGTTTGCACATAATTTTTAATTTTGTTAAAAAAATTGTTTAGCCACCAGGGGGCGTAAATCTTAATTTCCGCTTCTGATGTATTTGCTGCAAATATGAGCTTCAAATATCTCGATTGCAAAAAAAGTCGTTTGTTGACCGATACTGTTCATGTCGACAACCTTTTAGGAATACATTCTTCCTAAAACAATGCATGGTTTTCCCACCAAGGGGACGTAAAGTCACATCTTATTTTTGTCGATATCTCTGCTTCTAAGAGTCTGATTTGAAAAATTCTTTCCGTGTTGGAAAGCGTTTCTCGTGCAAGATGTTTCTCATATAAATTCATGTTTTTCTTAACGCACAAGTCTGCAACCAGAGGGCGTAAGCTCACGGTTCCGTTTACGGCAATGTCTGAGGGATTAAAAACCCGATTGAAAAACGTCTTCCTTCCGTCAGATACTATTGTTTTCCATACTGGTTCCATTGACTTTGAATAGCTTTGATAAATTTAATTTGCGTCAGAACGGATTCAAAAGACGTGCTTATTATACCTGAAAATTCGGTGTCATCTTTCTTGTTGCAAATAATACTGGATACATTGCGAACACAAAGCAGATTGATACACGAATTACCCGATGATGCTGTGTCTTCTTGGGTTTCTTATATTCTTCATCACTTGCTCGTGCCTATCGTTTTGATTTTCTCCACTTTTGCTTGCGTTCATTCTGAAAATTCCGTGGCATTGTCGAAAATGTTAACCCGTTCACACGAAAACAATTTTCACAAATTCTAGTTTAAACCACTGCAAAATGTTCTTCGTATATTTGAATAGATCTCGTCGAGAGCTTTAAAACGCTACCAAGCACAGTCGTGATTTGCTCACGGTTGCCGAGATAGACTGAGTCAAATGCGGTCACACACCCGGAAATATTGCATCACCTCCCCCGCACACAGGAAGAGAGGGAGCGTCCCGCACACGACATATTGCGCAGTACGCGAATTGGACTCTATGGTGCTTACGAATATGCTAACACGATTAGTGTGCGGTACGTATTTTTAACACTCTAGTGATTTCCACTGGGACCTGTTTTTGTCGCAGGCGGTCGACCGTTAGTCGCCCCATACTGTCCGCTGAGTTAAGACGTAGTCCTGCTTCAAAAAGAAGTATGAGCTAAATATTAGAGAAATGGAGGTACTGAGGAAATTTGCATTTTATCAGAAATTATAGGCTTTGTGAATGAAAAGACAACACCAGAATTTCAAGTGATGAAAGCTTTAACTACTTAGAGGCATGATTGGTTTGCACATATAAATCTCAGTGTGATTCACAGACGTCGAATCATTTCCGACTCGTTCTGCCACCGACACCGATGCACAAACTTATAGGATCATTTATAATTTCGTACATAACTAGCAGTATTTATGAGTACATTATATGAAATTTGTTAAAGTGGTTCACTATTACATTGCACATCGTTTGCATGAGTTAATGCCACAGATTTGTAATTTACACTGCTGGCTACCCAAAATGCAACACCAAGACGAAAGCATCCGATTGGCCTGAAATTCGCATCATGCGTCGCCCGCGAGAGGACATGCAAACGATTAGCATTACAGGACCTATGCAAATCATGTGCGCCCGGCAGGTCACCGAGAAGCACTATAAGAAGGGTGCACAGAAGGCGGGGGGTAAGTAGTGGAAGTGTGTTGTGCTGCCGGACCTGTGCGTGGGAAGCTTCCTGATGCCTCGTCGCAGAATGTGGCAGTTATTCCAGCACGTTTCGGAGTTCGACAGAGGACGAATAGTGGCTTATCGCGACAGCGGTTTATCGTTCCGAGACATCGGCGCCCGTGTGGGACGACATCCAGCCACAGTGAGGCGAGTATGGATTCGGTGGGTGCAGGAGGGACGGACGGACCGACGTGAGTGATTGCCGTAGCCGCGGCACGCAGGAATTAGGGTGTGTTGCGCAACAACCTGTGTCAGCACGCACCGTTCAACGTCGTCTGCAGGAGCTGGGACCTGTCGCACGGCGCCCATTGCTCCGATTACCATTGACGTTACGCCACCGGCGAGTGCTGCGTCAGTGAGCCGTTGAACGCCGCACCTGGACTACAGAATGGCACGACATTAACTTTCCGACGAATTCCGCTTCTGCCTGCAGCACCACGATGGTCGGATCCGCATGTGGCGGCACCGCGGTGAGTGACTGTATACGCCTACATTATGCATCGCCATACCGTTCCGTCGCCTAGCGTTATGTTTTGGGGCGCAATTGGATATGACATCCGCATCCCTCTGGTAAGCATCGCCGGTGCACTCAAAAGCCACCGCACCATCTCCGACGTTTTGGAGCTTGTAGCCCTCCCGTACCTGCAGGACCTGCCAGCGTCCACGTTTCAACAGGACAATGCGTGCCCGCACGTGGCACGCATCGTGCAACAATTCTTCACGGCCCACTAGGTGTCACTGCTGCCGTGGCCCGCCTGTTTTCCCGATATGTCGCCCATCGAACACGTCTGGTCGCTGATCGGCAACCGAGTTGCCCGGAAAGCACCACCCGCGGCTACGCCTGATGAACTGTGGCAACGTGTGGAAGTATCCTGGACCGATATACCCCAAGCCCACATCCAAAGCCTCTTTCGTTCGATGCCGTGGTGTGTAGCGGCCGTTATTGCGAGCCATGGGTGCCACACGAACTATTGATGTCTGCGTGTTCCGCAGGTCGCACGGGCCTGTAAGCTTAATCGTTTCATCTTTGTATCTGCTGTTATGTGTTCAGCAAATCTGGCTTTGCTATCTCGTGTCCTTTTTGGTGTTGCATTTTGGATGGCCAGCAGTGTATATGAAAGAACAGCTCATGGTAAATTATTTAGTCTTTTGCTTAAGACATATAGAACAATCATAGTCATAAAAAACAGAACACATAAAAGGAGTCGAGCTACGAATTATTAACACAGCAAGCAGACATCTCTGAATTGCGTGAATTTGCTGTATTTCTCGTAACATTAATTACTTACCGCATCTCCAGATTTCCGTTCCTTTACCACACTTGCCGATTTTCTTTTTTTCTTCAAGTTTTCTGATGTGATTAATATTACGTAGGGAACAGTGTAATACACGCAAGAGAGATGGAACCGGATCTCGGGTCAACAATATCTTCCGGGTCGAACTGGTCGGGTTAAGGTGCTCCGGTTTTTATTTCTATTTTAGTTTTGAATAGAAAACAAATATTTCCGTGAACCCTTCAGAGTTCATTGAAATAATATTTCAGAGCTGCAGGGTATGATCCAGGAACTCGCTATGAAGGGTAAAGAAATGGGTCATTAAAAATGAACTTTCAGAAGACAAAGCTGATGTACAATGCTTTTACAAGGAATGAAAATTTATCAGTTGATGGAGTAAAGCTGGAAATAACCAATTCCTGCAATTACCTTGGGCAGCAGATATCAAGCGAGGGCCGCACTGATGAAGAAATTAATTGGCGTATAAAACTTGGTTGGAGAGTTTTTGGAAGAAACAGTACAATTTTTAAGAGCAATATGCCATTATGTCTTAAAAGAAAAGTGTTTATTCAATGCGCCCTTCCAGTGCTTACGTACGCAGCAGTGAAGTAGATCTTAACTGAAAAAAGCACACAGAGACTGCAACAACTGAAAGAGGCATGGAGAGATGCATGCTTCGTGTAACCAAAAAAGGTAAAAAGAGGAACTCGCGGATAAGGAAAAAACAAGAGTGGAAGACATCATGATCAGAGTAAATCCTTGAAACGGGAATGCGGTAGACATATTGCCAGGGAAATGGACCACCGATGAATAATCGAGATTGTAGTTTGGATTCCAAGGGACAGGAAAAGATTCAGAAGAAGACCACGTAGGAGATCGGTGGATGGAGGAGATTGGTTCAAGATAATCCTTTGTGAAAAAACTCTGGGAGACTTTCATCCAGCAGTGGATTGATAATAATGATTGACAGTAATGATGATGATACATGTATATTCGAGTTTATAGCTAAAAGCAGGTTTTTCCAGGTGAGGAACGGATCGGGTCCGCGTCCAAAAATGTTGACCGGTTTCCAACTCTGACACGCAATTCAGCGATATCTGGTTGCTGTGTTAATAACTGAGATGTATTTGGACGTATTACGAGAAGAATATTCCTTTATTTCTTCCATTCCTTACGCTACGATGAAGCGGAGTTTACTTTGACTGGCGAAAATCAGAGACTAGTCTGGTTCTTAACACTTAGATACTCAGGACTGCATTGTCCTGCATTGTGTAACGTATGGCATGCTTGAACGGAAATTGGGAGAAAAGGACTCCGGGACGACGGAATTTTCAAGTTTTCTGATGTGATCTCTCTCTCTCCAGGACGACGGAATTTTCAAGTTTTCTGATGTGATCTCTCTCTCTCTCCAGGACGACGGAATTTTCAAGTTTTCTGATGTGATTAATTTTATGTGAGAAATAGTACAAATACATGCGATTCAGAGATGTCTGATAGCCGTGTTAATAGTTCAGATTCATTTCCACGTATTACGTAAAGAATATTTGTTCGATACTGTTAGGATATGTTCATTAGGCAATACAGAACAAATGATTATCATTTTGGTGTCATACATACCAGGTGCGTTGATGTAGCCAATAATTGGTGTTGACACCTCTAGCTTGAGTCACCTGCTGTACGCGTCGAGGTATCGAATCAAATAATGTGTGAATGGTGTTCTGTGGAACAGTCAACCCCACTGTATTGACCCACACCCGAAGTATATCAAGATTTATTACCGGATGATCGTACAGCGCCACCTGTCGTTTTAGCATCTCCTAGAGATTTTCAATGGTGATCTAGTCGAACACGGCTGAAATTGAGAATTGTTATCAATGAAGAAGGCACAGGTTGTCGCTGCAACATGCTGGTTGGCATTGTCCTGTTGGAACGGCAACCGACTGTTGAATGCCCATGACGTAATGGGCTCCCGTTACGGTGGTACGGACTCTCAAGAAAGGCGATATGCTTTAGGACCTGAGAGAACCCCAGGCCATAATGCCTCGTATTGGTGCAGTATGCGTGGTAGAAATAGAATCTTCTTGACGTTTTTACCGCTCTCGCCGCCGGACAAAGATGCGGCCATCATTTTAAACCTAAACAGAAGCTCGTTTCGTTTGAGAACCAGATATTGTACCGTTTGCAAATCCTACTCTCTACGTTCCATGCACCATTGCAGACTCACAGTCTGTTACTGCAGTGTCAAAGACAGCCTGAGGAGGGGCCCACGAGGCTAAAGTCCAACTATAATACCTGACGTCGTACTGTTACAGCTGATATGGGAGAATGCCTCACAATTCGCCAATGCTGCGCCAACCTCGTTAATGATATCGAACGGTCACTCAAATGCATCCTCATGAGATGACGGTTGACCCTCAGTGTTGCCTGTGTACGACGTCCAGAACCTTCTCTTCGTGTCCTATGCCGTTCTTCGTTCCATTTTCTGCACGCTCTTGTTGTGAAAGGCAGAATGTGCCACACAAGACCGTCAATCTCCCGGACGGAAGCACTTCCGTCTTTCATGCTGATGATGTGACTTCCCTTGAACTTGCTGATGTGACAGTACGACTGTCTTACACGACGCGAGGTATCTATACAGACTGCTGAAAAAGCACTACCGTGCTGATCGAGCCACTCGATGCTTATAATTGAAAACCAGCTGGTCTCCCACTTCTAACGTCGTGCGACCTGTTTTCCCGAGATGTGGTGCGCATGCACCTATGACAGCGAAATGCTCATCATTTCTGTGATATTGTCTAATTAGCATTTCCTGTAAATACCAAAGTCGTGGTTATTCTTTCGGTGTTCTGTTTTTTAAGGATACTACTTAATTTTGATATTGAATATCATCACTCCTGACAGCCATGCTGCTCAAACCACGACTCCTTTAACTCTTCAAGAGGGTATTGACAAGGTTTTGAGATATTAGTGACTACACCTCAACAAATTCTTTTTTGGGTTCTTTAAGTGCTCTGGTAGGGGGCTGAAAAGGTAGAATTCGTCTCCCAAGAGCATCCCACACATGATAAATAGGACTTAGGTCAGGGATCTGCGGATGCTCCTGAGTTCGTTGAATATCTTTGTTTTCGAGAAAATATTAGACTTAATGATCTCTATGAGGTTGGATCTGGATATACCCCTACCTTGAATGATTTGACATATGGGTTCAGCATCTCGTCTCTGTTCCGCAAGGTAGTAACAGGGTGAATCTGAAAGATGCGTAGGTATGGAGTCCCTGATGTTAGAGGGACTGCTACGAGTTCTTGGCTCTCTCCAGATGAGAATGCGTCACGAATCTGCATTTGAACCAAACCCCGATTTATCTGTGAAAAGAATATTGGCCCACTGTCCTGGATTATAAGTGTGATCTTGGGGACTCGATATTAGAACTGCTAGCCGGGCTGCGGAAGTAAGAGGGACACAAATAACTACTCTCCGTGAATAAAGCATTGGTCACGAAGTCTCCTACAAACAGTATGCCTTGAAAGTTTCATCGTGTACCTAGTGCAAAAAGAGTTGCTTTGCTGATATCTCTCTTTTCGGTCTGACATTCAGACTCATACAGCGATCGTCTGCAGCAGATGTTGCTGTGAGACGGTCTTGTCTCGGTCGGCAACGAACACCTCCTGTCAGTTGAAACGGTCTCCAAAGTTTTGAGTTGACATTCTGTGGGACATTCAATTCTCCTTCAGAATTCGAAAACTTCAGAGTTCAATTTTGGAAACGTGCGACTAGACCGGCATGATTTCATCGTATTAATCGCTCTTCGCCCCTGAAAATCATGCAGACGTTTCCTTCGTTACATGATCAGCTAGCTACAACATGGGAGTGGAATCGTGCTTGTTTCTAAGACAATCTTAATATGCATATTCCAGCTGATCTGCTGCAAGATCAAAAGCGGCTTAGACTTCCCCGCAGTTAAATTTGCATGTTCGCCAATTTCTAGCGTATTATTTTACACACATCGGAAACTATATTAGTTTTCGTAGAATATTCTTTAAATTTGTGCATCAAATTTTCAGAACTCTACACTATATCAAAATCTAATCGATAGATCTAGCATGCGCGCAGTTATGAAACATTTCAGAAAGCAGTGTCCCAATCGCTCACCACGAAACTACACAAGTATTTTGAACAAAGTATTAACGTGGAATATTTGGTAAAACTTGCAAAGGAATCACCAGAAGAGCTCGAAGTGTTCATATAAATTTATGGGCATGAAGTTATGTGAAGAGCATGTGTGTCTAAACGGTGCAAAAAGTTTTAAGAAAGGTTAGAAATAGTACATTTTGACAGCGGCCCTGGACTCCGAACGACATTGAATACAAACGAAAGTGTCGAAAAGTTGCGATACTAATAATTAATAATCGTCGTCTTACTGTTAGAATGATTTCAGAAGAACTGAATATTGAATGAGAAAGTGTCCGATCGATTACGACGCTAAATTTGGGATTGAGAAAATGTGCGCTGAGATGTTTCCGAAATATCTCACCAATATGCGATGCAAGGGAGTACGGACTTTTTAGCCGTTGCCATGCAGTAAGCGTTAAACAGTATGAGGATTGCCTAAAGAATATCATTCCTGGAGATGAAATATGGGGTTTCCAATATAATCCTGAGATTAAAAGACCATACACCCAACGGAATTCTCTAGATTCACCGCGTCCCAAAAAGACACGAAAGTCAAAATCAAGGAGAAAGACCATGTTGATATGCTAACTAGACTGAATGTTGATATGCTAACTAGACTGAATGTTGATATGCTAACTAGACTGAATGTTGATATGCTAACTAGACTGAATGTTGATATACTAACTAGACTGAATGTTGATATGCTAACTTGTTTCACTAGGACAGACAGTTAACCAGACCTTTTATCTTCAAGTTTTGGAAAATTTAATACAAAGTATTAGCCGAGTGAGGCCACATTTGTTTTCCACAAGTGAGTTCTTTCTCGCGACAATGATCCTTCACATACAGCACGTTCTGTTAAATTTAGTTTAGACAAAACGTCCGCCATCGTTTTTCAACACCCCTGTTTTTCACCAGACGTCGCTCCGTGCGAAGGTTTTTCCCAAGACTTAAATAAAATCCTCAAAGGCTTACCTTACCATACGATAGAAGGGTTTCATAAGTAAACAACAGCGGTTCTAAGCAGCTTAAAGGAAGAGGACAGTGAAATTAGACAAATGATTGTCAAATTTTCAAGAAACATTTTCTTTCTTAAAATTATCCCTACTTGTATAAAGAATGTTATTCCCACCAACTTATAGGCTACTCTTGAGCGACATTTTACGGCACAAAATGGCATTTTTACAGCACCGCGCTTATGCGTGAACTTTAAATTGTCCTGTGTGCACGCTCACTCTTCTGAACAAGCACTACATGAAAACTTCTGAATTCGATTTGTAATAGTGTCAATAAAGCAGGAGGAATTTGGACTGTCGTCTGGTAATCAATCTCTGCTTCTGGTAAAATCCAATTACTGCAGAGACAAACTCAGGCGAACAAAACAAAGGCGTGCAGCACTGCCACGTTGGCGCAGTGGTCTAAGCGATGGCTTTTGATCAATCGGATGTAATGGGTCCGGGTTCGAATAACGGAGGGGAATGGTTGCTGTGTTTGCGTGTCTTCCGCATTCACCTATTCTTGATTAGCCTGTTCTTTGTATGTCGAAACTTAATGGGTACCGCCGTTTTAGGCGAGGGAAGAATTATTGATTCGCCTATTCTTGTCTGGCCTACAACTTTCACCTGCTAAAGGGGAGGGATTCACCTGGAACAAACTTCTTGATTCGTCTACGTCGAAAGTTAATGGGGCGAGAAAATGTTATTACATTATTTTGCTTAATCTTTGACGGAGTGTTTTAAAAAAAGATACATCTTTACCTCTCGTGAATTTTTTTTATGGAAACACTAAATCTGTCGTGTGTTAAAAAAAAGGAACAATTTTTCCCGTGAAAAAAAAAAAAGGTAGTTTTATACCTAGGGTTTGAAACTAGTTTTATTTCTTTAATCGAAAAAAAAGCCAAGTAAAATACAAAATTGTGCAAAACATTTATAATTTTAAAAAAAGGGAAGATGGATTCTATTATATTATTTCGCATAAGCTTTGACGGAGTGATTTAAAAAAAAAAAGATTTATCTTTACCTGCCGTGGTTGTTTTTTTTTAATCAAAACGCTGAATCACTAAATCTTTCGTGTGTTAATGTAGGAGATATCAAACGATGAGTAAAAAGTAAAAAAACAGAAGGTAGTCCTCACAGGTAGTCTTCAGCGTGATTAAGGTATTAAATGTGTCGTCCAATCAAAATCGAGAGAAACTATAGTGAGGGGTGGGGGAGGGGTTATGTGTGTGTAAGGCAGAATTCAAGAAAGCGTTGATAATGAAAAGGTAAAGAAAAAGAAAAGGTAGAGGGATGTTGATACGGAGTCATGACTAAATTCAACCGGACACTGGCCTACTCGGATATTTGCCCACCCGGACACTTGCCCACTATGTATGATTTGTATATAATACGTCACGTCGGAGGACGCTTCCGGTCTGTCTAGTCTAGGAAAACTGATAACATAATATTTACCGACCATATAGAAATTGCTCTTTGTTTTAGAAATGTTGAAATGTAAGGGGTTACCCCCAAATCTAATCTAATATACGTATATATTACCTCCTTTGTTATGGGTTCAAAAAGCTCAAACTTAAATCACAAGACAACGCTATCAATAGGCGAACAACGCACTTGAAAATTTGGAAAAGTTTAAATTTAGGGGTGTTAACCCCCCAAATGCAAACTAACATATATAATCTTTTTCATGTGCTCTAAAAAGCTCAAAATTAAGTCATTAGACAACGCTGTTGATTAAAGAACAACGTACTTGAAAAATTCGAAAAGTTTAAATTTAGGGCGCGTTAACCCCACAAATGCAAACTAATATATATAATCATTTGACTTGAGATGACATTAGTATTGTCATGGAGAAATATTTCCTTCGGGTGCTGTGGCGTGCGTAAGTCTTTCTAAGGGCTGGGTAATTGTTGTTTTCGTCGTGAATAAGAATCTTTCAGAGTAGAGGCATGATATTTGGGTTGTCGTCATTACTGGACATCAGTCTTAATTGGATATGTAAATTTCGGACCTTTTTGCAAGGCTTGAACACCAAGCTTCCTTGAAAGATTTAATAATTTTAACCCAGGGAATAATAACACAAATTCCCAAATACAACTTATAAAATTCATTAACTTAAGCACTAAGATCCTCTCTGATGAACTAGTTCAAGCCTTGCAAAAAGGTCCCAGATTTACATTTCCAAATACCTCTCTACGATCTGAACTCTTCTTACCACAATTGGAACAAGTAATTAAAAATCTTCCTACGAATGATCAAGATTACGTACGACATAAAATCACAAGAACTCTTACCAAACTCAAGCTCATCAATCCACAAAGACCAACTAATCCATTACACTCCCGGAATGCTAAACTAGAACTCATGGTATTAAAGAACGAACCTAATATTTCATTAATCATGGCTGATAAAACCTCACAAATTGTAATTCTGAACAAGAAAGACTACGATGAAAAGATGCTTGCAGCTATCACCAAAATTCCTCACGCCATCCCCGCCATAGATCCTATTAACCGAATCCTTCGACTATTAAGCAAATTGAAAAACCAAGGCCATTTTCCTTCTCCATTACAAAAAGCTGCAACTCCTCCACTTGGACCTCATATACTGGCTCTGTTTGGGAAAATAAAATGGATTTCCAAGGAAGTCTACTCATCTACTCATACCATAGATACCCCTGGAGATTGGTACCCTTCAGAGTCTGCGACGTTACGGGGTCGTATACATATTGCATAAATGACAAATTGCGTTTCTTTCCGAGATCTTGTCATAGTGTGGGAGTTTCCCTAGTAGAACAAAACGAAATATGTGCTTTCCTAGGGATATACTAAATACGTATATAACATCATAACGTCACAAGGTCTATGTCTATGTTTGCGACTCACTAAATCTTGAGTTATGATTTTATTATTTCGCATGAGGGCTGAACGGGCCCGAGATATAAGGGAGGGGAACAAATGCGTGCAGGGCCGACTTCGTAAAAGAACCACACCAATGTTCAGGTAGATGACACGAAATACCCTGCGAAAACCATGACCAGGGTAGTCGGCTCCGACACACCCGAAAACTCCCACTCCCCGTGGACTGTGATTACCCCATTCAAACAAGAGCGGTGTTATACTTCTCTGACCTTTCTGCGTGATAACGTACGAAGAAATAGTTCGATTGCGGCGAAAGTTTAGTATGTACTTTCGAAACAATAGTGGATCCTTTCTGTTGAAAATATTCTAAATCGGTACTTTGAACTAGTGCAAATGCGTGAGATTTGTTCGCCAGCACTTTCGCGCTATAACTTCAGTAAAAAAATTCCGATTTTGAAAGAATTTTTTTTATTCATAATGGAGGTAGTTTATGTTACAAATTAGTAGGTCAGAAACAGATATGATTCCGATCTCTATCAACATCGGATATATACGTCTGCCCAGTCAAACCTGCCATCACGCTCAAAGCAAGGCATTTTACTCAGGCTTCTGGATCACTATATTTATATTTGAATTTAATGAAAATTCTGCCACACAACACAGTACATCAAATTTAACAAAATACAAACATCAAAATTGTCATATGTACTAAACTAAAATTAAATATTAACACAATGTTAGCATAATGCAATGAAAACATGGAATCACAGTAATATAACAAAGTTCAATATAAATTAATAACATTTAGTACTAACTATTTATTCCAAGAGTAAACAAGAGCTCAAACCACCTCAGATATATCTAGCATAATAATCGTAAACTACAAGCACTAAAACTCATTTATAATTGACCAAAAAATCAATACAAAGTAATTCATCAAAAAAACAAAGATAGCGTAATGTGCTATGGAACTGTAGCATGGAGCCAGGGAAAAAGGCTTAAATTTAAGCCTGACGAGCCCCTGATCTCCAAAGGTAGATGTGTCAAGTTGAAATGATAAAAATAGGAACATTAGAAATACGACCGGTGTTGAGCAACCGTGAAAGAAGGAAAACAGGAACTCAATCAAACAACAAGAAACTCTCGTAGCAGTTTTTTAAATGCCCCAGAGTCCACTATTTCCCTGATGTATAATGGAAGTCTGTTCCACTCACGGGGTCCAGCTGCAATAATACTGTTATGCAGCAATCTGGTGCGCGCCCTAGGAACCACAAAACTTGCTTGACCTCGAGTATCATGTGAATGGGAGAAACGCTGTAATTGTAACAGTTCAATATGCCTATTCGTATAGACTCTGTCATGCATAAGTAATAATAACCTGAAAATGAATATTTTATCGAAGGGAAGTATGCTATAAAGACAATAAATAATACCAGTATTTAAAAATGAATTTAGAAGTCGAATATATTTTCTCTGAAGAACAAGAATTCTGTTAATGTCCCCAGGCCAAAATACAATAAGACAACATGGGATAGATAAAGGAATTATATAGTATTAATCTGAGTTTGATTGTCAAAAAACTAGAAATCCTAGAAATAGCGCCAATACGAGACTTAAGAATATTTGCTAAATAACTTATATGGACATCCCAACGCAAAGTCTCCTGTAGTATAACACCCAGAAATTTCACAGAAGACCCGAATGCAACAGGATCCCCATTCAAGAAAACACCAGTAGGCGACGACAGCCGAAGACCACGGCCCGAAAAAAGACACAGGTTGTCTTGTTAGTATTAATTGTAAGAGCGTTACAAACAAACCAGCGAGATATTTCCTGAAGGTCACGATTTGCACGGGGCAATATCTCGGACAACGAATCCCCAGGAAAAAATAAGCTGGTGTCGTCAGCATATAAGACTCGGTGAGAAGTAGAAACAACGTTAAATAAATTATTTACATAAATTAAAAAAAGCATAGGGCCTAAGACGGAGCCCTGAGGAACTCCAAAAGGAACTATTTGAACTGAAGAGCGAATACCCTGTATTTGTACATATTGTGTCCTGCTAGACAAATAATTCTCGAAAAATGAAAGTCGATTCCCCTAATCCCAATATGTTGTAATTTAGACAAGAGAATATATCAATAATAAATTGGAATTTATTGATTACCAGTTCTCTGAACTGAAAAATAAAAACAGCTGGTATCAAACTCTGTGGGCAAAATCATTTGACTGCCTCGCGGCATCAAAATTGAAATTTTCCTTCACGACGTGAAAACAAGTTCAGTTTAATTGACCTCTAGAGTATAGAAACCAGACGTCTACTATTCTTACTTTCTCCCTGCTCCCCGCTTCTATAAAACTCCTATTATTCGCATGCATAATAATACACTGGTGGCCACCCAAAATGCAACACCAAGAAGGACACGAGATGGCAAAGCCAAATTTACTGGACACATAACAACAGATACAAAGACGAAACGATTGAGCTTACAGGACCGTGCGACTTGCGGAACACGCAGACATCAATAGTTCGTGTGGCTCGCATGGCTGGCAATAACGGCTGCTACACGCCGCGGCATCGAACGAAAGAGGCTTTGAATGTGGGCTTGGGGTACGTCGGTCCAGGATGCTTCCATACGTTGCCACAGTTCATCAGGCGTAGCCGCGGGTGGTACTTGCCGGGCCACTCGGTTGCCGATCAGCGACCAGACGTGTTCGATGGGCGACATATCGGGAGAACAGGCGGGCCACGGCAGCAGTGGCACCTGGTGGGCCGTGAAGAATTGTTGCACGCTTGAAACGTGGCCGCTGGCAGGTCCTGCAGGTAAGGAAAGACTACAGGCTTCAAAACGTCGGAGATGTAGCAGTTGCTGTTGAGTGTACCGACGATGCGTACCTGAGGGGTGCCGATGTCATATCCAATTGCACCCCAAACCATAACGCCAGGTGACGGACCGGTATGGCGATGCATAATGCAGGCGTATACAGTCTCTCGCCGCGGTGATGCCACACGCGGATCCGACCATCGTGGTGTTGAAGCCAGAAGCGGGATTCGTCAGAGAAGACAATTTCGTGTCATTCCGTAGTCCAGGTGCGGCGTTCAACGGCCCACTGCCGTCGCACTCGCCGGTGGTGTAACGTCAATGGTAATCGGAGCAATGGGTTCCTTGCGACTAGTCCCCGATCCTGCAGACGACGTCGAACGGTACGTGGTGACACAGGTTGTTGGGCAGCACACCCTTATTCTTGCGCTAACGTTCGTGATGTGGCGGTGCGAGCCGTCAATGCCCGCCACACAACGTGCCGGTCCTATCGTTTGGTGGTGTGTCGCCGCAGCGGCAATCGCTCACGTCGGCCCGTCCGTGCCTTCTACACCCACCGAATCCATATTCGCCTTACTGTCGCTGGATATCGTCCCACACGGGCGCCGATGTCTCGGTCGATAAACCGCTGTAGCGATAAGCCACTATTCGTCCTTTGTCGAACTCCGAAACGTGCTAGAATGACTGCCGTATTCTGCGACGAGGCATCAGTAAGCTTCCCACGCACAGGTCCGGCAGCACAACACACTTCCATTACTTACACCCCGCCTTCTGTGCACCCTTCTTATAGTGCTTCTCGGTGGCGTGCCGGGTGCACATGATTTGCATATGCCCTGCAATGCCAATCGTTTGCATGTCCTCTCGAGGGCGACGCATGCTGCGAATTTCAGGCTAATCGCATGTTTCCTTCTTGGTGTTGCATTTTGGGTGGCCAGCAGAGTATATTCAACGATAAACCCCTGTGTACAGAAATCACCACCGGCTACTACGGTAGCCCAAAGAATAGACTTGTTTCACCTGTTCGATTGCATCCCATCGAATAGATGATATAATTTTTTGTGCTTCTTAGAGCACATGACAAATATTATATATGTTAGTTTGCACTTGGGTGGTTAGCACCCCTAAATTTAAACTTTTCCAAATTTTCAGGTGCGTTGTTCGCCTATTGATAGCGTTGTCTTGTGATTTCAGTTTGAGTTTTTTGAACCCATAACAAAGGTAATATATATATTAGGTTAGGTTTGGGGGTAACCCCCTTAAATTTCAACATTTCTAAAACAAAGTGCAATTTTTATATGGTCGGTAAATATTTATGTGATCAGTTTTCCTTGACTAGACCGTAAGCGTCCTCCGACGTTACGTATTATATACAAATTATCCATAGTGGGCAAGTGTCCAGATGGCCAACTGTCCGATGAGAAAATGTCCGGGTGGGCAAATACCCGCTCTTTTCTCGCCCCACTAACTTTCGACGTAGACGAATCAAGAAGTTTGCTACAGGCGAATCCCTCCGCTCTAGCAAGTGAAAGTTGTAGGCCAGACAACAATAGGCGAATCAATAATTCTTTCCTCGCCTAAAATGGCGGAAGCCATTAACTTTCGACGTACGAAGAATAGGCCAATCAAGAATAGGCGAAACAGGAAGTAACACTGTGTTCAGTAACCCAAATTTAAGGACGGAGCTTATAGCCAATAGAGTTCAAAAAGGCACTTGCTAAACCATAAAAGAAAACAATTTAGTAAAATCATGCAATGCATTCTTTATGATACGCTTTCCAACACACTAGAAATCATTACTCAAGTTATTACTCAAGTTATGAGGAAAATGGCTTTGGAATAAATCTCACTCCTGTGCCCTGACCTTTGATCCCATTTCGATGATATTCAACAGAACTGTTTCAGTATACTTCCGAAATAACATGATAAAGTTTTGTCGCAATCGAAGCAATTTTACGTAAGTTATGATGCATAAGGGCTATAGAATATATCCCACTTTTGTGTCCTAACCTTTGACCTCATTTCGCCCATTTTCAATAGGGTTTGTCCGCAGGTGGTCCCCTACAACATACTAAAATGTAATCGGAATCGATCCTTTTTAACGTTAGTTATGACGCATAAGAGCAGTGGAATGGATCCCGTTCCTATGTCCTGACCTTTGACCCCATTTCGTTCACTTTCAATAGGTTTCCGTCCCAGGTGTTCCCCTACCACATACTAAAATTTCATCGAAATCGAACGATCTTTACGCGAGTTTTCGTGCGGACGAACATACGCATACAACGCGTGACGTAATGAGGCAGATGGAAATCGCGACCATCTGCTCGCAAGAGTGAGACGTCATAAAACTTTAACAGGATCCACACACAACGCGTGACGTAATGAGACAGATGGCGTGACCGCGCGCCAACATCTAATGGGTCGACGCCATGACACTACACTAACAACGTGGTAATTCGGGGTGGTTATTTAACCCACTAAACGAATTTTCCTAAAGTCGAGATCATACTAAATCGATTTTCAGTACCAGAAAACGGTAGGTTAACGACTTTCATCAAAATCCTTAGAGCCGTTTTCAAAATAAAATTTACATACATACAAGAATTGCTTCTTCGGTGAACGTCAAGTAATTTTGCTTATTGTACTTCGAATGCAAAAATTCTGTACCCATTTTCTTCCCAATTAATGCGTTCCCAAGGATGAAAATTTGATCATCGATTAAAATATCTTCATTTTATAACTTGGAATACTTAATATTTTCTAAAACATAACCATAATTATGCAATCCAGCATTTTTTTGTCTACTGACGTCATCAAAGTACAGGTCGCGCCATCCTTTTTGTGGTTTCAACACCACCAAAGGAAAAGTTATTGATTTTTAATATAAATATGGTTATGTTTTAGAAAAAATTAAGTATTCCAAGTTATAATATGAAGTTATTTTATTTGATGTTCAAATTTTCATCCTTGGGAACACATTACTTGTGAAGGAAATGAGTACAAAAGTTTTGCCATTGGAAGTATAGGAAGCAAAATTACTTGACGTCCACCTTAATAATATGGGATAAGGGCGATGGAATGGATCGCAATCCTATGTCCTGACCTTTGACCCCATTTCGTCCATTTTCAATAGGGTTCGTCCCCAGCTGGTCCCCAACCACATACTGAAATTTCATTGAAAGCGAACCATTTTTACGCCAGTTATCGTGCGGACAGACGGACGGACAAAGCTGGAGCTTATACGCTTCTTCAACCTACGGTTGGAAAGCGTAAAAAAAGACGGGCAGTACACCAGTGGTACAGAACGATAGTGAAGATGTCCAAACCTAAGAGCAGAAGAAAGAAAGAAACACAATAGGAAGGCACCACATATAAACCTGGACGATTTCAATTACCATCAGGTGACTTTCATGCAATTCAAACTTTCAGAGCTAATGTCCGTAACTTACGTTATCAGGTATAAATCAACATTCAGAGTGGCATAGTTGTTAATCTACTAAAGATATCAGCATGAAATTTCAACTGCATGTATTTTAGTATATCTGAAATCATAATCATTTGATGCAATGGATTGTTATATGGTGAATAATTTTTCTGCCTTAAAATAAAATATCTTCAATTTTTATCTTTATCAGAAAAGAAAGTTTAAAATGCTCTGATACAATGTGTGTAAAAGACATTGAACTTTCATAGTATCAAATTGTAGGGTTACTAATTTTAAACAAAATACCAAGAAAGCCGTATTTTTAGCTTTTAAATTGTAGAAGCTTTACAAGTTTCAATACAAGTTTGCAAAATTTTATTTTTAGACAGAAAAGGGGACCGAACGTTGTTTTTTTTATAAATTGTAAATAAATAGTAACTCTGAGTAAGAAATGCTCAGTATCTGTAAAATTTCAAATTGATAAAAAATAAAATCGGTGATTTTTAAATTTCACTTCCACCTCAATTAAAAAAAAAATATTCATGGACGATTTCAGCAGCTGGAAAAGACGGTGGAACTCGTGTATTGCGGAGAAAAGGAATTACTTTGAAAGCAATAACTTAGTGCTAAATAAATGCTATACAGACGAAATGGTTAGTTCAGTTTTTTTATTCAATTGTCTATTTTTTTTAATTAAGGAGATAAATTTATGTATAACTCTTAGAATTATGAACACGGACGATAAAGAAAGGAGAAAAATTAATATCAGACGAAAGGACTGTTAAAAATGAGATGAGTAGAATAGATTATTAATTGAGACACATAACTTCACTGTAAAAACAATAATATTGCTGGGGAGGAAAAGCGTGGACATCCTAAACAACATTACGGGGCAGGAAATTAGGTCCCGTGTTCGCTCTGATTGTTTGGTTGCATTGAGGCTAAAATGTCGTTTCAAATCCCTTGTTATGCAATAAAAGTACACTAAGGTATGATTTAATTTACTCTCTGCACTGTAGCAAACAGTGTACTATAAGTGATAGTCACACCCAAGAAACTCAAGAGAATGTTTTTTTTGAGAGATACCATTCCACTCATCGTAAGCACAGGTTCATTGAACTGAACGTACACAGCAAGGCTAATAGCTTGGAATGAAAAGCTTGCATTTTGGGCGGCTACATTATAAATTTTTTCTCGAGCTGCTCTTGCGGCCTCATAAACCCCTGATGCCGATAACATTATGATAATAATGCAAAGCGTGAAGTATATCATGGATAAAGAACACACAGCGAGATATTGAGAATTTGCTTCTTCAAAAAATAGTGTGAAGGTTGTACTGAACGTTCCCACGAAGAAACAAATTACTACAGCAGATGTTACTGTTGAAAAAGGTTGGTCCAACGATGACACCTCGCAACTCATTCGATTGTACATTTTTAACGAGCTCCTGAAATTCCGAAAATTATGGCGCTGAATTTTCTGGTAAGCATATTTGAACGATAATTTCAGAATGTAACAAGCGCACGCGTAATAAATAGTAAAAATGAGGGGAATCAGTCTCAAAGAGATGATCTGCAAAACTGCGTGGAACATACCGACTGCTAAAATATTGGCATCTGTTGGTTCTAAAAACAGGTAAAATGGACTTCGGGAAAATTCTTCAAATGCAGCACCCATTTCAGTTTTGATGACTGTGTGCCACATTAACACAGCAGTAAGTGAAGACAAAAATGAAATAAAAGTTGCATAAGCAATCTTTTTTGCATTTGGAAGTTCTTTTCGATATATGCCAATTTGAGCGACGCGTATTAAGTTTCTCACAGCGTCTTGCAGTTTTACCCAATTTAACAGAACAAGGAATCTAACAATTAAAGCACATACATCAAATGCAAGCAAGGATATCTTTTTCTGAATTTTTTTATCTGAATTTATATTGCTACAAACGTAAAGGTAAATTAAATAAACTGAAACAGTATTCCAAATCATTCCAGTAAAGAAAGCAAGGCGTCTCTTTGCGATATTAAGGTGACGGTGTTTCCAAGAACTCAAAGTATTTATACCGCACACTTGGAACATGATTAACAATGGAGAAAAAAGCCCTCGCATTTCATGGGCTACGAGTTTTTCAAGCAAAGGTACATTTCTATAATGTCCAGGTGACACTGTGGCTGAATTAGTTTTCCAGATAATTTTCACCATTTTACGTTTTCGGTGTGTTTTTGTAATTAATGTTTGAACCAACTGGAATTCCTTTTCTTTGGATGATGTTGCTTCACCTTATGTTTATATAATAATTATGCACAGCTGTTCCTGGAAACCTGGAATAATTGATATCTTTTTTGTTACCCCCTTTACATTTGAGGAATTATGTGCTCTTAGATAAAAATCTTTTGAGCTATGAAACGGTAATAACATATTCCCCAAAAAGAAGTGCGTCAACTATGCTGATTTAAGGACACAAAATTCTTTTTCAACTCATTCAAATGCTTTTAAATGGTCAAAACATTGGACTTCCGTAAAATATTGAAAATTAACGTTAAAGTATTAGGACGGTTGATAATTTTAAAGCAGTTGTAGGTTCTTTTTTGCACCAGTGGCTCTTAATGAAGACTGCGTTTTAGCATTATTTTAAAACAACTAAATATTTGCTTTGAATCGTTGCATTATTCCTTTAGAAGTCAGAAACACACATTGACGGAGATATAGGACTGCAAGGTAGAAAACGACGCTTATTTTAATAAAAACAGAATAGTCCGGGAAAATAAGTCGGCGTTATAGTATTTGATCTAAAAAGCACCGTCTTAAACGAAAATGAACAAGAAATTTGCTTTTTGGAAATATCGTTTCTTGCATCACATATTTATTTACACTTTGTAGCTTTTTCGTTGGAAGACTTACAGTAATAAAGAACAGTTAAAAGTTGTTGTGTAATAACATATCTATACAAGAAAACGTAAGATCATTAAAACTCCGCTATCAGAAATTCATGAATTTAAAATAATGATAGAAATATTTTACTTTTTCAGGTACGTTTAATGGAACGGTAATAACGTTTTTTCAGAAAATCAGTTTAAAGAACACTGACTTCGCTTCTCTTTTATGCTTGATGATTCAGACATGTTCATCGTAAACTCATGCGATGCCCTAAACAGAATTAAATGAAGAGGTAACATCCTTCAACATTCTTCTTCAGATACCACAACGACCTTTGAAAATGCAAATTCTCTTTTGTAAAATTTTAACTAAGATTAAATTTCTGTTCTTTATCAGCCCGTCTTTTGTTGGTAATGGTAAGACATGATACACTTTGTTAATAATTTCTTTTCTGATGGGTTAACGAAAATCGTACCTTTAGGTTTTGTGTTTAAAGTTCTAGTGTTTAACATATCAACGGTTGCTGATGTCAGATGCTAATTTTTAATTATTCCGTTTCGCATGGGTGAAAGAACATTGAAACTCTGAGATAAGATTTCGAGGCTTCATTAACAGCTGTGTAGATGCTGCCTTATGTTGTAAATAGTGTCATTTATCTTGGGTTGAAAAAAGTTGAATTCGTAGCCTTTTATCCATTTTGACAATAGTACGTTTTCACGCCAGACACTCTTTCCGTCAGATAATGCGAATGATTCAGAGTCTCATGGTTACTACGGATAAATTACGTGAAATTTCTGGCATTTCGTATTCGACAGGTCAACATTTGCAACAATAAAAAAAAATTATGGCCTCGTTAATTTCCGTTTGTTATAAATTACATATTTATTATCCATTGGGCATGTTTTGTAACTTTATGTGCTAACAACGTACCTTTCACCATCTATGGAATGCAACGGTTCCTCGTAAAATCAGTTTCAATCCGATTTGGAGAACACACAGGTTCTGAGATGTGTCTTCCTTCACATATTAAAAGCGAAGTGAAGGAAGGTACCTTGCATTTTGCTGTTCTGGTAACTACACGTGCACTTTTCCAGAAGGGTATAGAACAGTGTCATCGGAATTTCGTTGTCAGTAATATTCTTGATTATCCGTTTTTGATATACCGTTCCTCGAGGTCAAAGAAACAATTGAAAACTTAGTATTTCTGTTTCTTGACTTTTGGTGAATATTCTGTTTTCGTACTTCCTGATGTGATCACGTATTTATTTGTCTGCGCAAAATATAAGTTCTTTCAATGCTTTTATCACGCTAAGTATGCCGCTAGAATATGTAACTAAGCAACAGTAATATATAACAATTTGCTTTGCGCTGAGGGTCTAGACGAAATATTGGGAATTCGTATCGGTATCATCTAGGAACAACAAAAAGTAACGAACATTGAACGAACGTATTTTTAACGAAGTTTTTAAGTAGTTGTGAAGACCTGAAGAGGTGTGTAAATATAAATTCTTTATTCTAAAACGTTTCACGTAAAATGTTCGTATACGCAAACATTACATTGGTGCCCAAAATGAACGTGACATACACAAAATAATGAACAACACAAAATCCACGCGACAGAGTTTAATGGCAACATACGGACATACATGTATCGATAACACAGGAATACACAACAGAGAAGGAATGTCGTCACTGCATGAGGAAAACGCATGTGCATGACAGCATGGCAGCCCAAAAGTGATGCAGAAAGTAGTGCGGATTTTGAGTGTCTAAAAGGGAGTGTGATTAACCCGAACAGCGATATAGCTAACACAACGAACCCTCACGCTTTTTACAGGAGTGTAAATGTGTGTCTGGGACAATAAGTGTCCCTCATCCACCAAGACGAGTCAGAGTCTCTGACGGGTTCTCGGAGGAGGCTGCGGACTTGCAGTTGTTCTTCCCAGGGCATCCCAGACCTGCTCCATCGGGTTCAGGTCCAGGGAGCTGCAGGATCACTCCATCCTGTGAATATCGTCACTGTCCAGATACTCGTCTACTAGCTAAGTCCTATGGGGATGGGAGTTATCTTTCCTAAAAAAAAGTGGGGCCGAACAGCTCCCCTGAAAACCGTACTATAGGATGTCATCGCTATAGCGTGCAGCAGTACTATAGGATGTCATCGCTATAGCGTGCAGGGTGCTTCTTGGAAACACATTCAGTGGAGTGAGTTCATTCAACATGATGCCATCCCAATCCCGGACTCCTCCACTACTACCACTGTGGTCAATTTCCCTAATGTTTGAGGGAAGATTGCGATATCTTGCTTCACTCAAAATGTACACACGTCGAGACACCGTGTTTAGGTCATCACCGAAAAGGAACGTGTGACGTGCCTGTCTCACAGGACGCACACGATATAAAGGCAGATAACAGCGATAACGAACGTCCGCGTAGTTCAATTGGTAGAGCGACTTATTCCGGAATGAGGGGACCCGGATTCAGTTCCCGACGTAGACCAAAAATGACGGAGAAATTTACTTCGTTATAATGGCGCCCGAACTTTCCGGATGATCCGGCCGTTCAAGATCTCGCAATGGTGTGATGTTCTTTCCACACCGCAAGATAGGAAAAATAAGAGAATCCCTTCTTCAGCGCTTCGAAAAATAAATGTGTGTGACGTTGCAATAAACACACCAGATTGACTGGGAGTTCTCAAGTGTACGTTCTTCAATGGATGCTGCCTACGACGATTCATATGGTCACGGCTGACCCGTGGGCCATGCCCCCGGCCCTCTTTCGGGGGAGGGAGATGTGACGTGCTTGTCTCACAGGACGCACACGATATAAAGGTAGATAACAGCGATAACGAACGTCCGCGTAGCTCAATTGGTGGAGCCACTTATTCCAGAATGAGGGGACCCGGGTTAGATCCCCGGCGTGGACAAAAATGACGGAGAAATTTACTTCGTTATAAACGGGAGATGCTAAGTTCACAAGGCCAGGATACCAAGCTGACGTCACATATTTAGTCAGTTGCGCCTGTGCGATAAAAGATATCGAAAAACGATATACAAGCAATCGATTAGGTCTTCATCAGATGGTGGAACGGGACTCACATCAGCAATTTCGAAGTTCCTCTGAAGATTATAGCGTATTTATAAAATCACATTTTTCAGAAATTTTTGAGGGATTACAATATTGATAAAGATGGCTTCATTTCTGTTTATTTAGAATCGGAGGAAGAGTACGAAAAACTTCTGAAAGACTTGAAACATCTGGGGTATTCGTATTCCATCTGTTGCAGTAACGAAACGTAGCTAAACAGTGCAAATTAATTTTTACTGTGTTATTACGGATTTTTGTAATGCAGTAATTATCAACCACCTCAATTATAATGTTAACAATGACGTTATTTTACACTAAATATCGTGTCAAACAGCTGGGAAAGCTTTTTAGATCATCTCATGCTGCGACGTCTACGGCTGGTTACAACAAGTCGAAATTCAAATAACTAAAATTATTTAATTCGTCAGAAGTGTTACATTCCCAGAATACAGTTTCACACCTTTTCAATTGGGTCCGGTTTTCATCAACTTTGATCAAAATATAAAGAAAAAAAACTATAATTTTTGATCTTAGTAAAATACTGTTTTAAGAATTATTTGCTATAGTTTTAATGGAATCACCAATATCAATGTAATTTACAATACCGTTAATTTTATTAATAATAGTGTTCTGCATAGAGTAATGTCAATTATCGGATTACTATTCTCATTAACAAAAGCAACGCAACTAAAATATTCTCGGAAGTTATTTAATTTTCAGCACACCTCATTCAAATAGCGTATACCGCCATCTATGGCATGCACTTGTCATTAACAACAAAAACACGAAAGATGACACCGAATTTTCGGGTGTAATAAGCATGTCTTTTGAAACCGTTCTGACGCAAATTAAATTTTTTTTTTTTTTTTTTTTTTTTGATTGGAGTTTTAACGACCACCGTGAGCAACTCAATGGGCTATAAGCAGTCGCCCGTCCCTAATTTAGGGTCACTGGTTCCAGGGAAGGGAGAGAGCCAGTGCCGTAAGACAAACACAACATCCATGCCTCACCGGGATTCGAACCCGGACCCCTTACGGACTAATGATCAGAGGCCTGCGCCACCGGGGCGGCCAAATTAAATTTATCAAAGCTATTCAAAGTCAATGGAACCGGTATGGAAAACAATAGATCTGACGAAAGAAAGGAGATTTTCAATCGGGTTTTTAATCCCTCAGATATTGCTGTAAACGGAATCGTGAGCTTACGAACTCTTAGAAACAGAGATATCGACAAAAATAAGATGTGACTTTACGTCCTCTGGTGGGAAAACCATGCATTATTTTAGGAAGAAAGTATTCTCTAAAGGTTTATCCATATAAGCGGTATCGGTCCAAGAAAAAAAAAATTTAGTCGCGTTTTCAGGAGCCCAGATTTTGCAACAAATACTTCAGAAGCAGAAATTAACACTTATGAAACCTGGTGGCTAAACAATTCTTTACCAAACATTAGAAATTATGTGAAAAATATTTTCCATCGGGTCTTGTATGCGATACAGGAAGAATTTTTCAAATCGGAGCTTTAGGAGCAGGAAAAACGCAGAAAACGCAATTTACCATTGTGCCCCTAGCGGAAAGTCTATGATTTACTTGAAAGTTTTGAATTTATAGGAAAAACATTTCGCATCGGAAACACTATCCAACAAAGAAGGAATTTTTCAAATCGGAGCTTTAGGAGCAGAAAAAACGCAGAAAACGCAATTTACCATTGTGCCCCCTAGCGGAAAGTCTATGATTTACTTGAAAGTTTTGAATTTATAGGAAAAACATTTCGCATCGGAAACACTATCCAACAAAGAAGGAATTTTTCAAATCGTACTATTAGAAGTAGATATATTGACAAAAATAAGATGTACATCTACGCCCGCTGGCGTAGAAACCATGCATTATTTCAAGAAGAAAATGTTCCTAAAAGGTTTGTCGACATGAGTAGTATTGGTCAACAAACGACTTTTTTTTCAATCGAGATTTTAGAAGCTCATATTTTGCTGCAAATACAACAGAAGCGGAAATTAAGACTTACGCCACCTGGTGGCCAAACCATTTCTTACAAAAATTAGAAATTATATGCGAACGATTTTCCACCAGGAGCTGTATGCGGTGCAGAAAGAAATTTCCAAATGGGAGATTTAGAAGCAGAGATATAGGGAGAAAAGCAATTTACCTCTACGCCCCCTAGCGGAAAGTCTATGAATTACTTGAAAATTTTGATATTATATGAACCACATGTCACACTAGAAACACTATCCAACAAAGAAGGAATTTTTCAAATCGGACTCCTAGAAGTAGAGATATTGACAAAAAAATATATACATCTACGCCCCCTGGCGTAGAAACCATGCACTATTTTAAGAAGAAATGAGTAGTATCGGTCAACAAACGATCTTTTTTTCAATCGAGAATTTAGCAGCTCACATTTTGCTGCAAATACAACAGAAGTTGAAATTAAGATTTACGCCCCCTGGTGGCCAAACTATTTTTTTACAAAAATTAGAAATTATGTGCAAACGATTTCCCACCAGGAGCTGTGTCCGGTGCAAAAAGAATTTTTCAAATCGGAGATTAAGAAACAGAGATATAGGGGGAAACGCAATTTACCGCTACGCCCCCTAGCGGAAAGTCTATGAATTACTTGAAAATTTTGAAATTATATGAAAAACATGTCACAGTGGAAACACTATCCAACAAAGAAGGAATTTTTCAAATCGGACTCCCAGAAGTAGAGATATTGACAACAATTAGATGTACATCTACGCCCCTGGCGGAGAAACTGTGCAATATTTGAAGAAGAAAATATTCCGAAAAGGTTTATCGATGTGAGTGGCATCAGTCCACAAAAGTAGTTTTTCAATCGATATTTTAGAAGTTGAGATTTTATTGCGAATACATCAGAAGCAAAAATTAACACTTACGTCCCCTGGTGGCCAAACTATTCTTGACCAAGCATTTTAAATTATATGCAAAAGATTTTCCATCAGGAGATGTATGCGCTGAAGAGAATTATTTTCAAATCGGAGTTTTAGAAGAAGAGTTAACGGGAAAAATGTAATTTACTTTTATGCTCCCTAGCGGAAAATCCATGCGCAATTTAAAAAAAGTAACTATATCTGAAATACTCTTCGACATAACTGGAATGGAAAGACAAAAAAATTTTTTCAATCGGATGTTTAGAAGCAAATATGCGGAATAAAACGTATTTTTGAATTCGACATCATCTGCATTTACGCCCTCTACCGGTGAAATTGTACATCGTAAAATAAAAAACCAATATGAAGGATAATTGCATATTTGAAGCTTCCCAATGCAAAAATAATTTTTCAAATCTGACTAATAGTTGCAGAGATATCGTGCGTACAGACGAATGGACGGACGGACAAACCGATAACAGAAGCACGATCTTTTTTACAAAAGACGTGCTAAAAACCCCCAGTTATATTTGTAACTTTGTCGTAATGAGAATCTCTATAAAATATACGAAAACTATTTAGAATCAGAAATTTACTGAAATCCTATGAATTAGAGACTTCGTCTTTTCTTAGGAAGTGATTCATTTAAAAGATTGCTGCCCAAGCAATGCTGTCTGGTACCATTAGGTCTGATCCCATACGACTGTTCAGTGAATAATGCTAATAATACGAACGTTGGAATAAAGAAATGGAGCAAGATGCAAACTAGTGAGTAGTTATTTGTTGCATCTGCTTTATTTCCGCATCAGCTACACGAATTTTCTAACTGCTTCAAAAAACACAATGTTTACTTCTGCTCTGCCCATAGTGATATTATATCGGTTTATCGCTAGTAGAGGCTTATCATCTGCGACGTCAGCTCAGTATCCTGGCCTTGGGAACTTAGCATCTCCCGAAGAGGAACAGGGGTTCAAGTGTGATGTTGTCTGCATCAGTTCTGACGGACCATTGTGTGCGATGCGGCGAGTGAAATACGGACCATTGGCCTTCTTGCATAAAGACCTCTCTCGTGGAGTCTTCTGTAAACTGTTTGCCTCAATGTGGGGTTTTCCGTAGCAGAAGAGAGCTGCGAGAGTTGCCTAGCTGTCGACTCTCTAAGGCTGCAAGCTCTTAGAGACAAAGACCAGTAGTCTTGACTTGTTGTGTCTCGTGCGCATGGTCATTGTTCCAGTTTCCAGCAGCTGTCTGCAGAAATTGGAGACCATTTGCCTCAACACATTCAGTCATCTTGCTATCTGAGCTTGCGATTTCGCTGCTTCCAATCTATCGATCACATTCCACCGTAAAAAAATTCTAAGCAACGCTTAGGACCCGTTCTTCCACTAACACTCCAACTCAAGCTTCAATTGCCGCAGCCCGCTCAGAACAACGTTTATGAAGGTCACGTGCCTTCCAGCTCGATGACGTACGACTATCATTTGCATATTTCTGTAGGAGCAAGTAAAATGTAACCTGGGTTTGTTTACTTAGCGTTTGCCCTTGTATATATCCTAAAAATCTTTACGATCGGTCGTCTCGTTTTGGAAATATTTTTGAATTTGTATTTATAACGTTAATTTTGGACACCAGTTTATTTGCTCCCGGTACATGTATACATAGACGCCGACTACTTGGTTGCTCCGGGGTTCAGGCTCTTATTACGTAACTGACAGTAATACGCAAAAATATCCCCGAGCCCTTGAAAAGATCTAATGTTGGCCGTTTTTAGACTTTTAGAAGAATAGCATTTTTTCATTTCAGTTCTGTATGTAAAACAATTTAGTATAAAGCCATTCTTGCTGTGTACAAAGCTGATATTTAAGTCTTTCGGTATCCATTTGGAAGAGGTTACGCGATTTACATACAGTTATGAGAATATAAGCTATAACGAAGTAAATTTCTCCGTCATTTTTAGTCTACGCCGGGATTCGAACCCGAGGCCGCTTATTCCGGAACAAGTCGCTCTACCAACTGAGCTACGCAGACATTTATTCTGTTTCCTATCTGCCTTTATGTCGTGTGCGTCCTGCTGGCAGGTACGTCACATCTCCCCCCCCCGAAAGAGGGCCGGGGGCATGGCCCACGGGTCAGCCGTGACCATGAATCGTTGCAGGCAGCCATCCACTGTAGAACGTGCACTTGAGAACTCCCAGTCAATCTGCTGTGTGGAATGCAACATCACACATTTTTATTTTTCGAAGCGCTGGAGAAGGGATTCTCTGATTTTCCTGTCTCGCGGTGTGGAAATAACACCACACCAATGCGAGATTTTGAACGGCCGGGTCATCCGGATAGTTCGGGCGCCATTATAACGAAGTAAATTTCTCCGTCATTTTTGGTCTACGCCGGGATTCGAACCCGAGGCCGCTTATTCCGGAACAAGTCGCTCTACCAACTGAGCTACGCAGACATTTATTCTGATTCCTATCTGCCTTTATGTCGTGTGCTTCCTGCTGGCAGGTACGTCACAAAGCTACAGTGAAAAAAAAAAAAGAAACTGCTGGTGTTCATGAAACATTTTCAAAATGCAGTTTTGGGATCATATATTCGACTGAAGAAGGAAGATATGGAAATGACATGATTAAAACGGTGCTTTTCACAAACATAACTAGATACTTGCGCATTTAGACATACAGTTAAACACGCGCGTAAATAGTACAGTGGTATGTCGATTATATGCCTTTCGAAACACCAAACTGAAAATATCTACAGGGTGTCCATAAAGTCTTTCCCATATTGCAAAAATTAATATAAAAGAATAAATGTATTGCAGGTACAAGAAAGTGATCGCACAACAATGATGGTACACAATGAAAGTTTTTTTTTCCAGTATCAGTACACCTCCACGTGGGTGCCATTTGTGCCTGAGCAGAGACAGAACCAATGGCGTCCGTTATTCTGCTCTTCAACGTCTCGACATCCAGAACACTGCTAGAATAAACTTCGTCTTTCACCTAACCTCACGGAAAAAAGTCTAAAGGGTTATGTCGGGTGATCGAGGTGGCAATGTCATGGGACCGTCGCTGCCAATCCATCTGTCTGAAAATGTAGCATTCAGGAACTAACGAACCATTATTGATTTATGTGGTGGGGCACTGTCTTGTTGGACAATAATCGAAGGTTGGAGTGCATGTAACTGATGTGCTACAAAAAGTTTAAGCATTTCCAGGTGCACGTTACATATTACCATGGGCTCTGTAAAAAAGAAAGGTCCGATGACCCTGTCATACACCAGGCCGCACCATACGTTCACTTTTGGGCTAGCTGTACCAGAGACGTGGAATGTAGCTTCATGTGAGAAACAGACACGGTGCATATAATCACTATCATAATCTATGCGCTGCGATATCTCCGTCGCAAATGCAGCACGGCGAGGCCGGTCATCAGGCTGAAGCGCTTGAACGATCTGAATCTTATAAGCACACAGATGAAGTTTATGTAAAATATTGTGAACCGTGGCACAGAAAATCCCAGTTATCAGTGAAGTACGAGAAATGGATTTCCTGGGGCTTCGCAGAAATATCGCCGGAACAGCTGCAGCTGTATCTTGAGTAACCAGTGGTCGGCCCGCTTGGGGGAGATTGCCAACACTATCCGTCGCTTTAAACTTTTCATACAAATTTTGTATGCTTTTTAGGTCCGGTGGTGACTATTTGTACTCTTTTCTGAAATGACTCTGAATAGTAACCGCCGATTTGGTCTCATGGAACCACAACACGTACGCCCTCTTTTTCTTGCCGGGAAGCTTTTATCGATGAAATATTCCTCTTATTCAGCAGTAGCGCTCACCTAAAGGACAGAAAAGAACTCTACGAGTGCTGCTATATTATGTTGCCAACTATTTTATTTTAACTTACACCTATTTTTTATATTAATTTTTTGTAATGTGGGAAAGATATTACGGACACCTTGTATAACTGTAAAAACGTGTAAGATAACTAAGAATGTATTTAATTATATATTCGTTCCAGTATTAGAAAGATATAACCGAATAAATTTTTGTCAGCCCGACTGACATATAATACAATTCTTGCTGTTGGTTTACATGTAAACGTGTTTGTGTGCAGTAAAGAGTCGAAGAACCCTTTGGATTTCTGAAAAATCGGTGCCTATGCATATTGCTAAGATGCTGCATGTAAATTTCCCGAGAGAACGATTATCCGCAATATCATACGTAGTTACTCATGGTGTTGGATCTTATTTACACTTGATGCATAAAACGTTCCCATTTATAGCAATTTTAGAACACAACTAAAGCTTCGCTGACGTCCGTCACACATTTATACAAGACATTGTTCGAAATTGCGCTACACAGTAGAAGCGGTTTGCCATAGGTTTATCTTGGAACCAACTGCGCATATATCGTGAGTCACATATCCCCTGCTCGTGCGGCTTTTTGCGGTTGTGCTTCCTTTTTACATAAGTAAGCTGTCCGTCGCATTTGACACGTTGGGAAAAATTGATAAACGAATTTGAATCCGATTTTGAAAAAAAAAAAAAAAAAACTTAACGAAACTTGCAAACAAACATACTTAAACTTACAGAATGTCTATGGGGAGTGGTTGTATGAGTTGTGCGCAATTTTATGAGTGGCATAAACGTTTCAAAGATGGTCGTGAAAGCGTTGAGAGGGTTGAATGGTCTGGGAGGTCTGCAACCAGCAAAAGTGAAAGCGATGTCGAACTTGAGCACACAGGCAGAGCAGGCGGATGGCTTAATGGTTAGCGAGTCAGACTACTGATGGTGGGGGGGGGGGGCACAGTTCAAGACTGGGCTGATCTCCTAGAGGTGGTGTGATTTGCTAACAGTCATGAAAGAAATAGGGGATTACACCATACAATACAAATTTTGAGGTAAATATCTTATATGAACCCAAAAATTTGTGTTTGCGCGTCATACATTGATTATTCACACCGAAAATTCTACAGTTACAAATAAATATCCATTTATGGATCTAAATACCATTACGTACCTTATAATCCATAGCTGATACGAAGCACATTGTCGGAGTGTCAATTCACTTTCTTTGTGGACACACTGATGAGTCAGAACTATCTCTGGTACACAACATCGTGTACCAGAGATAGTTCTGATGACTGCTTTAGAAAATTTGAAGAGCTTTAACGAGAGTTTAGGGGGAGTTCGATGCTGGAACGGTCGTGAGCATGGCGTGATTTAAATTTTTTTAATGATGAAATGTTTTTAAACTTCAAATTTAACTGGTTGCTAATACAGACATTTGACGTGGACTAGGAACATCAAACAGAAGTCATCGCTGTTTCCACTTTTATAAGTGAGTCATGGAAAAATTCTCATTGGCCGCCACCGGGAATCGAACACAGGGTCTTCCATTTACGCGCTGGATATGCTTCCACTGCACCACAGCGGCCTCGAATTCCTCCAGACTCACATACACTAACTGCCAAGCCAATTGGCACATTGCTTCTTGGAGCCTCACACAATGCTGGGGATTCACCAAAGATGGCAAGCAGCAACTGAACAAATAATTAGAAGGCGAACGAATAATTAATACAGACATTTGACGTGGACCAGGAACATCAAACAGAAGTCATCGCTCTTTCCACGTTTATAAGTGAGGGACCCAGGGTCTTACAGTTACACGTAACTGGAAGATCTTGGGTTCGATTCCCGTGTAACGGCCTATGAGAATTTTTCCGTGACTCACTTATAAACGTGGAAAGAGCGGTGACTTCTGTTTAATTAACTGGTTGTGCAACAAGGGCAAGTGAACATCGATGGAATAAGAAATTTTATCGGCATGTGCATAGTGATTTTAACATTTAGAGTGTTGGAACCAAAGTTCAATAATGTGTGTGCAATAGTGTACATAAATGAGAGAATAAAGCCAGATGTTTCACCTACCAATGGAGTTATAATAGGAAGAATCACGACATGGTTGCGACTCGTCAGCGTGTCCACAAAGAAGGCGAATTGACACACCAAAAATGTGCTTCATATCAGCTATGGATTATAAGGTACGTAGTGGTATTTAGATCCATACGAGGATATTTATTTGTATCTACAAATTTTGAAGATGACAATCCGATTTTTAGTAACAATGTGACAAGGATGGTAAGTCAGATAATATCCGAAAACTTGAAAATGTCATCGTTCTGGAGAGGGATTCGAATCCGCGTCTCCCAGATAGCGCCCGAATATGCTGGGTGGTGTAGTGATTGGCATACCAGGGCGCTATCTGGGAGACGTGGGTTCGAATCCCTCTCCAGGACGATGAAAATTTCAAGTTTTCGGATATCATCTGACTTACCATCCTTGTCACATTTATGCCAAAAATCGGATAGTCTTCTTCAAAATTTGCTAACAGTCGCTGAATATCCGCGGGGAATCGGGCGAGTAGGTTAAAAGACGGCCCCCGGGTTGGACCCCCTGGTTACGTTGGGTATCAACTCCTACTCCTCCTCTTGATTCTCTCCAACCCCTCTATGAGCAACATCGTACTTGTACGGTGGCGCCACCTACTGTGCTCTCTCTCTCTCTCACTTACGAACTGTTCTGTCAAAGTTGTTAGACTTGCTCTCACTCCTTCCGTTTCTGTGCCCTGCCCAAAAGGTGGAACCGCTGTAGGTTTGGTTTGGGCCTAAACCTTCCCTGTGGACGGAAGTCCTACATGAAAATGCCTGGTTGAGTCAGAGTGAGCACACAGGCATGCGGGAAAAATCACTGAATCACTATTCGTGAGTTATCTGAAGACTTCAACATTGGTACGGACGATTTGGGTGTGAGACGCGTCTCAGCCAAATTTGTGTCAAAATTCCTCCCTGCTGAGCAAAAACGGGCCACCGTGTTTCAGCTGCTTAGGTGCTTAGAAATTTTTTCAAAATTATCGCAGCTGGTGATGAATCGTGCGTTTATTCGAAACTAGGGCCCAGTCTTCATAGTGGAAGACTTCAAACTCTTCCAGACCCCCTCCCCCCAAAAAAAGCATGACAGAGCCACAGGAATGTGAAACCATGGTGACGATGCTGACTATTTTTTTCTATCATGAGGGAATTGTCACAATGAATTCGCTCCATCCGGCGAAATAATCAACAAGGAGTACTGCTGTTAAGTTCTGCGCCGTTTGAGGGACGCAGTTGTCGGAAAAGGCAAAACCCCCTGCAGAGGAAGCCCCAGCGCTCGAACTGCGAAAAGGTGTGACGTCACGGTCAGAGGGCCGCCTCAATCTCTCTCTCTCTCTCTGCAGAAGCAGAAGGATCAGAGGGTCCTGTGTAGGTTTTACTTTTAGAGTTGCTTTGCTTTGTTTCTATCTTAAGTATCAGCTTGATTGTAAAAAAAGAGTAATGGGGAGATTTCAAAAGCAATTTTCCACTGATGTGTGAATGTTCTTTAGAAGTTTTTGTTTCTTTCTGCAAAGAGCACATCGGGGCGAGAAAAAGAACGTACTTGTATAATATAATGAATGAATACATTTGTTGATGCTTCTCTCTTCGGTTTACCGTTTGTGTGTGTGCGTGTGCTGTGTGCGTGGAATCTGATAACGTGTTAATTGATATTTTCGATATCTGTTTCAGTTGAAAAATGAAAAAAGAAGTTTACTTTACGATATACTTCTGGAGAAAATTAATACACTTTGTGTAATATGTTTTTTTTCACAAAGTTGGAAAGAAAAAAAGATATGACATTTAGATTTGCAGAATAAAATTTGCGACGATATGTGCATTTTTTCAAAGATATCCAAATTAATACTTGCCATGTACTTTTGACAAAGAACGTTTTCCTACTAGTATTAAAAAGAAATCCGTCTTGTTGCACGATGATATTTATTCAGCTAAAAAACGAAATCTATGTACAGTTTAAAAAACATGAGCACTTTCGGTGTCATATTGACACCTTCATCAGATGTGATTTCACCACTCTGTTTATTCCTTGTTATTTACGGAAAGCCTCTATATTTCGGCTTATAATACACGTTGCTGTAATAACTATTATCCTTGTGTTTTACCTGAACCTTGGAGCAATCTTGTTGGGAAGGACAGCGCAATAACAATTGTTTCTGTTAAGTAGTTTTCATTGGCTAATTATGCTTTTTTTGACTGTCTTGTTATCTATTATATCATGTGACATTGACATTACCTTTCCCATGATGCATGTACTCCACGTACTTAAGACCAGCATGTAGCCACATGGTGAAATCACATCTGATGAAGGTGTCAATGTGACACTGAAAGTGCTCATGTTTTTTAAACTGTACATAGATTTCGTTTTTTAGCTGAATAAATATCATCGTGCAACAAGACGGATTTCTTTTAATACTAGTATTCATGCACGAATTATAGTGTCTAACGTTTTCCTAAGTGATTTTAATTTATAATTTGTTTTACCTTCTAAAAGTAGTTGCCAGATTTGAGCACATATGTTACCGCAATTTCAGGAAATATTCTCACCAAATCAGAAATTTTGCTTTCGCGTTCGTTACGCAATTAGCGAACTTTGTTTTTTTTTTGTTTTTAATAAATCGAACGCGAAGGGAATTTCTTAAAGTTTTAAGTAAACTGATTATGTTCATAGAGTCCTGCCAATTTGCCGTTCACGCACATAAAAAAAAAAAAAAAAAAACGTAGTTGCAAAAATGTTTAACGTAAAATGTTGGGCTTTTGATCCTATTCGTGAAAAAAACTATTGTGTTTGTATTCGTTTAGCCAAATTGAAGACTTACGAAAAAATATCTTAAAGCATTAATTTTTAAGACCGGTGCATGAAATCCTTTCGCAGCACAAGAGCAAAGCTTTGGGATTCCCTGATTTGTAGATATCATTGTAGGTAACTGAGAAAAAAATGAAAACTAAGGATTGTGATGTACCTGCCAGCAGGATGCACATGACATAAAGGCAGATAGGAATCTGAATACATGTCTGCGTAGCTCAGTTGGTAGAGCGACTTGTTCCGGAATAAGCGTACTCGGGTTCGAATCCCGGCGCAGACCAAAAATGACGGAGAAATTCACTTCATTATAATGGCGCCCGAACTATTCGGATGACCCGACCGTTCAAAATCTCGCATTGGTGTGATGTTATTTCCACACCGCGAGATAGGAAAAATCAGAGAATCCCTTCTCCAGTGCTTCGAAAAATAAATGTGTGTGACGTTGCATTCCACACACCAGATTGACTGGGAGTTCTCGAGTGCACGTTCTACAGTGGTTGTCTGCCTGCAGCGATTCATGGTCACGGCTGATCCGTGGGCCATGCCCCGGCCCTCTTTCGGGGGGGGGGAGAGATGTGACGTACCTGCCAGCAGGACGCACATGACATAAAGGCAGATAGGAATCTGAATACATGTCTGCGTAGCTCAGTTGGTAGAGCGACTTGTTCCGGAATAAGCGTACTCGGGTTCGAATCCCGGCGCAGACCAAAAATGACAGAGAAATTCACTTCGTTATAGGATGTAATCTTTTGACGTTATCTAAGGACGAAAGATATAGGGGAAAAAAACGGTCGATTGATTGCGGTGTGCGGGAATTATTTAGTATCGCACTCGCAAAAATATTACTCAGGGTAAGTACCGCGGTATTCCATCGGTGTTCTCAGGAGTCTCGAGTCAGGCAGTCGGCCCGCTAGCTCTGACGTCACAGACCAGTTCGGTGGCTTCCTTACTCTTCAGGGGTTTTTTTTTTTTGGAAAAGGCTGGCATTGCAGGAGAGTTGGGAGTGACAACTCCACCATGACAACGCGCCAGCGCATGGATCACAACTTGTGCAGCAGTTTCGTGCCAAGCACCGCATTGCACTGGTTCGACAGCAGGACGTTTTACCGGATCTTACCTATGCGACTCTTTCTGTACTCCAAAAAGCAAACACCTTTTAAAAGAAAACAAAATTCAAGACATTCATGAGATACAACAGAACACGACAAAGCAGCTGTTTGCTATTTCAGAAGATGACTTCAAAAAATGCTTCGCGTAGAGGAAACATCGCTGGACAAAGTGTCCGGTTTCGGAAGTAGACTACTTTGAAGGCTATTAAGTTACAAATCAGTAAGTCCCGTACTTTTCTTCTGACAATAAATCCAGTCTCGATACTTTGTTTTTTATTACACCGTGTATTTTACTCTCATTATTGTTTTCGTTTGCATGCGTTTTTGAATCCGTTATCTCATTATTTCCTAAGACTTCCTTTCCTTGTCTTTCGTAAAAGTTGGGCCGAATAGAATCTTTTAGTTAGCATCTCACGACTCATTCTTTCAACATGGCCACGCCACTTCAAAATAATCGTACTTACACTACTAACAGCATCTTTCTTCACATTACACATACCTGCACTTCTTCATTACTTATATACCGAACAGGTTTTGCCACAAACATAAAAGAATTAACACATTTCTCCAGAACATAAAGGTCACCTGAGTCGCTGAGGCAGTACGAAGTTTGCGTGCCGTACATCAGAGCACGCAAAACAGCAATTTCATACAGCGCTATTCAGATACTTTTTCCGGAATTCATCAGTATTGTAAGATCCTCCTAAAGCTGCTGCGATTTTCGTAGCTGCTTTCACTCGTATGCTGATTTCACCATATGATGTGTTTTCTGCGTCAGACCTGTTTCTTAAATTCACGAACTCACATAGTTTAATTCTCTACCAATTAAACTGAGATCTTGCATTCGTTACTAACAGTTACTCGCTCAAAAACATAACTTTGGGTTTTCCCTGTTTCCCACTCAGTTTGATTTTCAAACATTTTGAATCCGTGATGACATACTGTGCAACTCACTTTGGCTCTCACACAACAGGAGCAACTTACATACATAAATCTAGAAATTAAGAAGGTTTCTTTTCCAATAAAACATGAATAATGTTACTCTGAATTCAGATATTGTGATGGTGCGAATGAAATATCCGGCAAAGGACCAGCACACCTTGGACGGCGAGAACGGTAAAGTAGGACAGCTTACCTTGGCAAAATAATCCCCCTCTGCATTGACACATAGTTGCCATCTGTCCGGCAAGGTCATGATCCCGGAACGAAAAAGTCCTGTGGCTGGGACTCGAAGAAGTCATCAACTGCACGTTGAACCTCGTTGTCTGTCGTGAACTGTTTCCCAGACAGGAAGTGATCCAGGCGATGAAACAGATGATGGTCTGTCAGAGACAAGTCCGGGTAATAGGTAGGATGAGGGAGTGCTTCATAGCCCAAGGCACTTAGTGTTAGTATCGTTAGTTGTGCGACATGAGCGAAGTCGTTGTCTTGGAGCAGAAGAACAACACGTCTGTTGGCAAAAACCAGTTGTTTCCGCAGCAGTTTCGAGTGCACCTGGTGTAATTCAGCACAATAACGTTCTGCAGTGATGGTTAGGCTTCTTGCCAATAAAATCCGATGAATTTTCTCAGCTGTGCACCACCAGACAAGGAGCATCATTTTCTTGGTGTGTAGTAATGGCTTAGGATGCCGTCCAGCAGGCTGTACCTTGCTTAACCATTGTGCAGATCGTTTCCGATTATCATAAAGGACCCACTTCTCGTCGCAGGTGACAATTCGATGCAGTAGAGGTTCCTGTTTATTTCTGGAAAGCAGCCACGTGCAGACTTCCAAGCGCCTAGCCTTGTTGGAAGTTGTCAACTCATGCGGTAGCCACATGTCCAGCTTTAATGCATTATACAGCGCAGCTAGACGCCAAACAACTGTTGCGTGGAGGACACCTACCTCTGCCGCTATCTCACGACACGTTTTTAAGGGGTCCGCTTCAACCACACGTTAGAGAACATTGTCAGAAACAGCATCAGATCGGTGACCATGTGCTTCGTTTTGCAGGTACGTATCTCCGCTTCAAAACTTCACAAAGCATCGCCGAATGGTTCGTTCGTTGGCTATATTCTCCTCAAACGCTTTGTTGACGTTTCGAGCGGCAATTCATGCAGAATGGCCCAGTTTAAATTCATACAGGAAGATGACTCTCAAATCCGGCGTCTGCATGTTTCTTTTGCAGGCGACGTTACGTCCAAACAAACCACGCCTCAACCTTGTTCTTCACACACGCCCTAGTTATTTATAGTGACTGTGTGACGTAATACCCGCAACACCTGTGGGTGGTTCCATTCCACTGGGGTGGGGGCCTGTCTCCACTGCTCGTTCGCACTGGGCATTTCATTCGAACCAACCCAATAACTCTAGAGCAAGATGATATCAAATAATCATTTAGAGTTCAAATTCAAGAAAAGGTTCTATTCTTTCGGGACAGACGACGTTTCAGAAAGAAAAGACATGCATACACAATGGACAAACATTAAAAATACTTTCGTAATGGCTTGTTGGTCCTCCTCTGGCGCGAATAACAGCCGAGGCATCGACTCCACCAGACACCGGAGGGTTTCTGGAAGAAATTCCAGCCATGCCTGTCGCAGCATGGTCCACAAATTCGTACAAGACGTCGGTCCCGGATTTCTGGATCTGATGTTCCGCTTTACGGTATCCCAGAGAGTTTCAACAGGGTTTTAATTCGGGACCTTGGGGTCCACTGGAAGGTTTCAAACTCAGATGAGTTCTCCTCGGGACAAGCCCACGTGATTCCGTCCCGGTGGGGCGGCGTATTGTCCTCCTAAATAGACCATCAGCATCAGGATGCGCGAAGATCATGAAATTGTGTAGGTGATCATTTAGCACATGCCGGTGGCACGCAACGGTTAAAGACATATCCAGACGCAGTAAGGAACCTATGTGTCCCATGAGAAAGCTCCCAAAACCATCATGGAGCAATCAAACAGAGCCGATCCAGCACAGCGGGGACATGATCTCATGATTCTGACGTCACACCGGCACCCTACCGTCACTTGCGTACAGATGAAAACGTCAGATGAGTGTTCATCGGGCCAAGCCCACGTGGTTCCGCCTAGAGCGGCGCATTGTCCTCCTGAAACAGACCTTCAGCAGTAGGATGTGCGAACACCATGAAGGTGTGTAGGTGATCATTTAGCACATGTTGGTAGCGCGCAACGGTTAATGACATCTCCAGACGCATGAAAAAAATGCATCTCGAATGACATCTCCGGTCCCATGAGAAGACTCCCCAAACTATCATGGAGCAATCACCGCGTAAGACAGAGTCAATCCGGTACCGCGGCTGGGCCATGATCTTATTCTTTCGATGCCACACCCGTACCCTACCGTCACCTAGATACAGGTGAAAACATGATTCATCTGACCACATGACGCGGCCTCAATCTGCACAGGTCCAGTTTTGATGTTCCAGGCGTCCGGCGAGGCGCCATTTTCGATGACGAGCAGTCAACAATGGTACGCGAGTAGGGCGTTGGCCCCATAGCCCAGGATATACGGCGTTCGCCGTACCATATACTCGCTGACGTTACTCGGGCCTCCGAAATTTACCGTGGATGTGATTTGTGCAGCCGTTGCCAAGAGGTTGGTTCGTGCAAGTCTGGATAGTCTAAGCCCCTGTCATCTATGGAGTGTGGTCGGGTACCACTTGCTCTCCCAGCGCCGGTGCGTCCGTCGATGGCATGCTCGCGAAACACCCTTGATACGGTGGCCCCTGGGAACACTAAAGGTCTTACCTCTTGGGCAATAGAAAGACCCAATGGTTTTGCGCCGACGATTAAAGTCGCTCAGATCACCACGTTAAGTACGTACGTCATTTGCGATACACTTTGAGAAGCCCTGCTGCCAACCTAATTATCAGCTGCTTTCGAGTTTGTTCTGTAAATATCTCCTGTCAACTGCTCATGTCAACTGCCTAATACCCTTATCTCTGATAGTTTGTCTACTGAGTGTATATTTCTATTCATCCGTGTTTTTAGTTCATATATTTTATCTAAATTATGGTGTACTCCTTAGTTACATTTCCTTTTTTGAGCAATGGTATCGAACTTTTGGCTGCCACTTGCAGCTGGTCAGTAAATAAATAAAAGAAATATGTTCTCAGGGAAACAAGGGAGTCAGTGATTCGAAGAAGAGTTGCACATATAACATATGCACTGGCGTGCAAAATTAAGGACGCGACGGTTTTTTGAATGTAACGTCGTGCAGAAGTGCTCCACGTCGACTTAAATCATACCATAAGATCCCCAAGATGTAAGAATATGGCACAAGTGAGCAAAACCGTCCGATGTAAGAATATGGCACAAGTGAGCAAAACCGTCCAAACAAGGAATCCAAAGGATACAAAGGCACTTTATTGAAAAGGTAGCTTCGAGCACAACTAGACAGAAAACAGAAACGTCCATGTGACAGGCGGCTGCCGAGAAAAATCCAGTCGTTAGTAAAGGATATGATAACCCCTGACTGCGTTGCAGGAATTACAACGTCTGTCCATGCTGAGAACGAGGTTGTCAAGGAGCTGTTGAGGCATCGCGGCCCATTCCTCTTGTAGCGCCAATCGCAGCTGCGGAATTGTTGCTGGTGGCTGGTGACGTGCTGCTAAGCGTCTCACCGAGAAGGTCCTACACGTGTTCGATTGAATTTAGGTCCGGGAACCTTGCGAGCCAATCCATGCGTTGAATATCTTTACTCTCCAACAGCTCTGCGACAGCCACTGTATGATGAGGTGTAGCGTTGTCGTCCATGAAGAGGAACTCAGGACCCACAGCACCTTTAAAAAGACGCATGTGAGGCAGGAGAACCTCGGTACAATAGCGGACACCAATGACTGAACCTCCTTGGAACATGTGGAGGTCAGTACGGCTACAAAGCATGATATCGCCCTAAACGAGAACTCCGCCACCTCCAAACAGGTCCCTTTCGATGATGTTGGAGGTGTGATTGCGTATTCCCTGCTCTCTCCAGATGTGTATACGTCCAGAATCGCTCGTCAGACTAAATCGGCTCTCATGCGTAAAGAGAACTCGACCCCATTGCTGATGTGTCCAGTTCTTGTGTTCTTGGCACCACAGAAACCGCCGTCTCCGATGAGCAGGCGTTAATAGCACACACCGTACTGGTCGTTGTGCAAATAGACCGACCACCTTTGTGCAGCCTCCTGGCCACGGTAAAACGCGATAACGGACGTCCAGTTTTCTGTTGCATGTGCCTTGCGATTTCTCCCACTGTCTGCCGTCTGTATCTTCTCGCCTGTAGGACAATATACCGGTCGTCCGCCGCCGTGGTTGCTCGTGGACGACCACTGCTAAACTCTCGGACAGCTGTTCCTGTCGTTTGAAATGCTCTCCAAGCTCGTGAAACGATACTGTGAGCAATCCCGAACTCCTCGGCCACACTAGTCACACTTCGACCTCATTACAACTTCCCAATGACGCGACCTCGGGTAAAGTCATCCAGATGTCGTCTACTGGATTGCCTGTTGGCAATATCACACGGTGGCAGCAACTCGACGTCGTTCAAACCGATGTACACCGTGCAATAGCTTTCACCGAATAGTTGAGCGTACACCGCCCGTGTGCTTTATACCCTTCCGACACCCCCCCACCTCGTGCTGCATATATACGTATGCCCTACCGTACCGGACCTTAGTCTATTTCCTGAGTGGTGTTTCCGTTCTGTCTGCTCGTTCCGCTGTTATGCTAATTTCTCCTCTTCGTCTCTAATTTTTGCACACCAGTGTATTAATTACTATTTCATTAATATGTGATATCCGTTTAGTATCGCTAGTATAATATTACGATGAGTTTTGGCAAGTTGATTGTGTTCACGAAATTCATATACATAAAGCTGTATGCTGACAACTGAAGAGTTATAAAGGAGAGCTTTTTTCTGCAAGTTGTTTCTAAATCGAGAAGACCTCGTTAGTTAGTGTATTGATAGCTTTAGTGTGTAAGTGTTCTTTAGAATTAAAGGTACTGTTCTTTGGCATTATGTTATAGCAATAAACGAACAAACTTAAAAACCCTAAAACAATAAACAATAAAGCACTCCGTGAAAGAGCTAACCATTTAGGCCGAAGAATGAAGTTTTCAAATTCCAAAAGTGCAGACAGTTCTTCAGTAAAAAGAAATGTAAGCTAAACATTGGAAAAATGGAGGTACTGAGGGGGTTTGCGTTTCTATCAGAAATTAGGGGGTTCTGAATGAAAAGACAACACCAGAATTTCAAGTGATGCGGTTTAACGAACAAGAGGCATGATTGTATGCGAAGACAAAGTCTGACAATTAAATAACGAGTATCACTACACTGTGATTCACAGACGACGAATCATTTCTCACTCGTACTGCCACTTACACTGGTTTTCAGATTTATAGGATAATTTATAATTTAATACATAACTCGAAGTGTTTATGAGTAAATTCCATGAAATTTGGTAAAGTGGTTTACTATTTCATCGCTCATGTAACTGAAGCACAAGAAAAAACAGTTTTATGATATGCATTTGTTAATATCACAAACTTGTAATTTATATGAAAGAACAGAGCATAGCACATTATTTAGCCTTTTGCTTAAGACATGTAGGACAATCATGTTCATATAAAAAAAACAACAGAATGCATAAAAGGAGTCAAGCTACGAATTAAGGAATTATTAACTCGGCAAGCAGACATCTTTGAATTGCGTGAACTAGACTACTTTTCGCGTAACATAAATCCCATCAGAAAATTTGAAAACTACATCGCCCTGGAATGTGAATCGTACCCGCACCTACTTCGAATATTTAATTGCAAAGCAAATCTTATACCTTTGAGGAGTCACTCGGACAAAGTAATAGGCGACGAGGATGATATTTTTAATCAATTTGTATGTACAAAATAAACACAAAAATACACTCACTGACTCTCACAGAAACATTTTACACAAGATCACAAACTTCTAGTGATGGGTCGGTACTCCCGTACTCGTTACAATATAACGGTACTTCGTTACTCGTTACAATATAACGGTACTTCGTTACTCGTTACAACATAACGGTACTTCGTTACTCGTTACAACATAACGGTACTTCGTTACTCGTTACAGTCGTTTCATTTTCGTTCTCGCGACAAGTACCGATTTACAGCAGTCGTTCCTTGGACCTTGTTACTAGTGATGAGTCGGTACATTCGTAACCGTCACAATGTAACGAGTACAGAAGATCGATACTTTCCTACTTCGTTACTCGTTAGAGTCGTTTCATTTTCGTTCTTGCGACAAGTACCGATTTACAGCAGTCGTTCCTTGGACCTTGTTACTAGTGATGAGTCGGACATTCGTAACCGTCACAATGTAACGAGTACAGAAGATCGATACTTTCCTACTTCGTTACTCGTTAGAGTCGTTTCATTTTCGTTCTTGCGACAAGTACCGATTTACAGCAGTCGTTCCTTGGACCTTGTTACTAGTGATGAGTCGGTACATTCGTAACGGTCACAATGTAACGAGTACAGAAGATCGATACTTTCCTACTTCGTTACTCGTTAGAGTCGTTTCATTTTCGTTCTTGCGACAAGTACCGATTTACAGCAGTCGTTCCTTGGACCTTGTTACTAGTGATGAGTCGGTACATTCGTAACCGTCACAATGTAACGAGTACAGAAGATCGATACTTTCCTACTTCGTTACTCGTTAGAGTCGTTTCATTTTCGTTCTTGCGACAAGTACCGATTTACAGCAGTCGTTCCTTGGACCTTGTTACTAGTGATGAGTCGGTACATTCGTAACCGTCACAATGTAACGAGTACAGAAGATCGATACTTTCCTACTTCGTTACTCGTTAGAGTCGTTTCATTTTCGTTCTTGCGACAAGTACCGATTTACAGCAGTCGTTCCTTGGACCTTGTTACTAGTGATGAGTCGGTACATTCGTAACCGTCACAATGTAACGAGTACAGAAGATCGATACTTTCCTACTTCGTTACTCGTTAGAGTCGTTTCATTTTCGTTCTTGCGACAAGTACCGATTTACAGCAGTCGTTCCTTGGACCTTGTTACTAGTGATGAGTCGGTACATTCGTAACCGTCACAATGTAACGAGTACAGAAGATCGATACTTTCCTACTTCGTTACTCGTTAGAGTCGTTTCATTTTCGTTCTTGCGACAAGTACAGATTTACAGCAGTCGTTCCTTGGACCTTGTTACTAGTGATGAGTCGGTACATTCGTAACCGTCACAATGTAACGAGTACAGAAGATCGATACTTTCCTACTTCGTTACTCGTTAGAGTCGTTTCATTTTCGTTCTTGCGACAAGTACATTTTCGTTCTTGCGACAAGTACCGATTTACAGCAGTCGTTCCTTGGACCTTGTTACTAGTGATGAGTCGGTACATTCGTAACCGTCACAATGTAACGAGTACAGAAGATCGATACTTTCCTACTTCGTTACTCGTTAGAGTCGTTTCATTTTCGTTCTCGCGACAAGTACCGATTTACAGCAGTCGTTCCTTGGACCTGGTTACTAATGATGAGTCGGTACATTTGTAACCGTCACAATGTAACGAGTACAGAAGATCGGTACTTTCCTACTTCGCTACTCGTTACAGTCGCTACGTTTTCTTTCTCGGGACGACTAACGATTTACAGCAGTCGTTGCTTGGACCTGGTTACTAGTGACGGGTAGATACATTCGTAACCGTTACAATGTAACGAGTACAGAAGATCGGTTCTTTCCTACTTCGTTACTCGTTACAGTCGTTACATTTTCTTTCTCGGGACAAGCACCGATTTACAGCAGACGTTCTTTGGACCTGGTTACTAATGATGAGTCGGTACATTTGTAACTGTCACAATGTAACGAGTACAGAAGATCGGTTCTTTCCTACTTCGTTACTCGTTACAGTCGTTACATTTTCTTTCTCGGCACAAGCACCGATTTACAGCAGTCGTTCTTTGGACCTGGTTACTAATGATGAGTTGGTACATTTGTAACCGTCACAATGTAAAACGAGTACAGAAAATCGGTACATTCCTACTTCGCTACTCGTTACAGTCGTTACGTTTTCTTTCTCGGGACGACTAACGATTTACAGCAGTCGATGCTTGGACCTGGTTACTAGTGACGGGTAGATACATTCGTAACCGTTACAATGTAACGAGTACAGAAGATCGGTTCTTTCTTACTTCGTTACTCGTTACAGTCGTTACATTTTCTTTCTCGGGACAAGCACCGATTTACAGCAGACGTTCTTTGGACCTGGTTACTAATGATGAGTTGGTACATTCGTAACCATTACAATGTAAAGAGTACAGAAGATCGGTTCTTTCCTACTTCGTTACTACTTACAGACGTTACATTTTCTTTCTCGGGACAAGCACCGATTTACAACTGTCGTTCCTTGGACCTGGTTACTAGTGATGAATCGGTACATTCGTAACCGTTACGGTGTAACAAGTAGAGAACATCGGTACTTTCCTACTTCGTTACACGTTACAGTCGTTACAATTTTTCTCGGGACGACTAACGACATACAGCAGTCGTTCCTTGGACTTGGTTACAGAAATCGTTTCTGTTTTTTTCTCGGGACATTGGATATGAATATAGGAAGTCATTTATTTTTATTTTTCGGGAACAAGAATTGATTTACAGAAGTAGACGAGAAAATAAAAAGCTGAGTCTCTAAAACCATTATGAAATATGAAATGTATACCTAATTTATCTCATTGGTTTCATTTCATTTTTATTTTTGTTATTTTGTTATTGCTTAATGGCAAAGAGGATGTGCATTTTTAAAATAAATTTTCTGGCCAGAAAGAGAGCGATTGAAACGATACTTTAAGTAACAGACAGTCATGAAAGTTAAACACTTTTTTTTCGTTTAATTTAGAGGTACTGGTTGCAGCGAAGGGAAAGAACCAATAACGTAAAACAAACAATATCCATGCCTCACCGGGATTCGAACCCGACCAGGACCCATCTAGGACGGATGGTCAGAAGCACGCGCTTAGACTATTGTGCCACCGGGGCGAAAACGTAAACAATTTCACGCTGCCCACGTGCCGCAGTGGTCTGATCGTTCGTCTGAGATGAGTCTGGTCCGGATTCGGATCCCGCTGTGGCGTGGATGTTGTGTTTGTCTTACGGCACTGGCACTTCACCTTCCCTGGAGTCGTTAAACCCTAATCACACACACACACACACACACACACACAGCCGCCCCGGTAGCGCAGTGCTCTAAGCGATGGCCTCTGATCATTCGTCCGAACATGGTCCGGGTTCGAATCCCGGTGAGGCATGGATGCTGTGTTTGTCTTACGGCACTGGCTCTCTCCCTTCCCTGGAACCAGTGACTCTAAATAAGGGACGGGCGACTGCCTATAGCCCATTGAGTTGCTCACGGTGGTCGTTAAACCTAAAAAAAAAAACAAAAAAAAACACATATAATGACAAAGTACCGATGTCGGTACTTGAACTCGTTACAAAAAGGTACCGATACAGAAAGTAACGGGTACCAAAAAGTACTGATTTTCCCATCACAACAAACTTCTTATTTAATTGTCAATCACACATCTGCCTGTGTTCGTACTTCTTCTCACGTGAGTCAAAACCGGAGCCAAAGCCATCAGCGTTCCGTGGTTACGGATCTTGTGTTTCCCACTAACAATCGCCAGCAGCTGAGCTGCCTATGCTTAGTCCAAGTTCCAACAACATCTCCCGATTTCCGTTTTATTCCAACATCTCCCGATTTTCTTTTTTTTTCTTCAAGTTTGTCAAAACACAAATTTGTCCACGCCCCGTCACTCCAGAGTAAGTCGCTCTCACAACTAATGTACACGTACGGAATGCACAATTGCAGCTTTGTCGTCTTGACATATGATTTACCTTCGCAGTACGTTACATCATCTCCTTCTAAACTTTTTTCAGCAAAGTAGGAATGTATATATTAATTATGTAAGGGTTTTTACTGTGAGTCCTATTTTGAGAGAACGGCTGAACGTAAAGATATGGTTGAGGTATCAAAATAAAGGTCTTACTATGTAGATATGCCAGTCGAAGAGACAAATGAGATTGAGGCAACGGTTCGGGTGTTGTGGGGCGGCAAATTTCCCATGTAAAGTCTATGAGAGAAGCGTGTGGTTGATATTCGATCGCCTGAGTTTGACTAACGCGCTGTTGAAGCCGAAAGCATGGAGGGAATGAGATAGTCCAAAGTCCGAAGTCTTATCTTTTCTGAGCAAACCGTTGCGCAAAGCAACACCAGCAAACATTCATATCAAAGTTCTTCCGAAGACCTGATTGCGTTATACCGTTGGACTGTGGATGGAAGAAATATTAAATTGTAAATATACATTTACAATGTAATATTCCTTCGATCCAGTTTATTCACGTAAGTAAGACCTTTTCCATTATGCAAAGATGTAAATAAACATTGTTAGTGGAAATACGTATTTAGAATGTACATATTGAGTTGCTCCATCTATATCTTCATTCTATAAGGTTTTTTACTGTGAGACCTGTTTTGAGAGAACGGCTGAACGTAAAAATATGGTTGAGGTATCAAAATAAAGGTCTTACCATGTAGATGTGCCAGTCGAAGAGAAACATGAGATCAGAGCAACGGTTCGGGCGTTGTGGAGCGCCGAAGTTCGCATGTAAAGTCTATGGGAGAAGAGTGCGGCCCTTATCTACATTACGCGCTCAGTTCAGTGTCAGACTTGGTGTGTGCAGGGTGTTCTATGCTCAGTCCTAAAGTCAGTAAATACTTTATTGCATACTTACCCTTAACAGAATGTCTCTCCCGCAGAAAAAAAAAGAAAAAAAGAAAAAGTAAAAGCCTTACTGCAAGGCGTGAGAGATCAATGGGCCGCAACTATATGTCTCACAAGAAAGAATGAAGAGTATTCGCAACGCGAATCTCATTCCAAAAACAATTACGAGCACGATTGCGACTGCGATATCCAGTTGAATTTTTCCACACGATCGAGATGAGTGAACTTCCACTTCTCATTTTACGACTGGAAAAGGGTGCAGTCGTGATCGTCATCACGAACCTGGCCGCCCCAGTGGCGCAGTGGTCTAAGCCATGGCTTATGATTATTCGAATCCTGGTGATGCATGGATGTTGTGTTTGTCTTACTGCACTGGCTCTCTCCCTTCCCTGGAACCAGTGACCCTAAATTAGAGACGGGCGACTGCTTATAGCCCATTGAGTTGCTCACTGTGGTCGTTTAACATTCGGTCAAAAAAAAATAAAAAAATAAAATAAAAATCACGAACCCAGAGTATTGTCTTTACTGAAGTGGTTGAATGAATTTGCCAATCAAATAAAGTTTACATTTGTTATTTCATATGAGCGTCGATTCTGACTAGTTTTTAATTAATTCCAGACGATGTGTCAAACAAACATCACCCATTTTTCCAAGAACCCAACGGCCAATACACCCATTTTTACGTTCGGGCACCAATGTGAAAACACAAACTTGTCCGTGACCCCTCACTCCGGAGTAAGTTGCTCTCCCAACGAAGCTACACAAACGGAATGTACCGCTGCAGCTTTGTCGTCTTGACACGTGATTCACCTCTGCAGTACGTTACAAGTTTTTTGATGTGATTAATGTTACATGGGAAACAGTATTATACACGCAATTCAGATACGCCTTATCGTTTTGTTAGTAATGCCAAATCAGTTTACAGAATGGGAATATCTTTAACAGAACTCAAGTTTTGAACAGAAATGTGCTGTGAAACAGAAATCATGGCAAAGTAACATGTGTGACGTGCCTGCCCCGCAGGCCGCACACGATATAAAGGCAGATAGCAGCGATAAAGAATGTCTGCGCAGCTCTGTTGGTAGAGCGACTTGTTCCGGAATAAGTGGACTCGGGTTTGATCCCCGGCGTGGGCAAAAATGACGGAGAAATTTACTTCGTTAAAATGGTGCCCGAACTTTCCGTATGACCCGGTTGTTCAAGATCTCGCAATGGTGTGATGTTCTTTCCACACCGCGAGGTAGGAAAAATAAGAGAATCCCTTCTTCAGCGCTTCGAAAAATAAATGTGTGAGACGTTGCATTCCACACACCAGATTGACTGGGCGTTCTCAAGTGCACGTTCTACAGCGGATGGCTGTCTGCAACAATTCATGGTCACGACTGACCCGTGGGCCATGCCCCCAGCCCTTTTTTGGGGAGGGGGCGGAGATGTGACGTGCCTGCCCCGCAGGACGCACACGACATAAAGGCAGATAGCAGCAAGAACAAAAACGAAGGTCTGCATAACTCATTTGGTAGAGCGAGTTCTTCCGGAATAAGTGGACTCGGGTTCGATTCCCGGCGTGGACCAAAAATGACGGAAAAATTTACTTCGTTATACATGTTCAAATTTAAATACAATTACGTACCTAATATTTCATTGGGCGACCTTTTGATTTAACAACGGCGGCACACTTGTTGGGCATGGAGTCAACCAACTTACGCAGCATACTGAATGAAATACAATTGTGCCAAACGTCAGTAATTGCGTTAACCAGTTCCACTTCATTTGTTTGGTGACGTTCGTGCACTTTTCTTTTCAGAATGCGTCACAAAGTCTCAATCGAGTTCAAGTCTGGCGAATTACCAGGTCAAGGAAGAGGCACAACATTGCCTAGAGACATCACATGAGCTTTAACGATTTTTGCACGGTGGCATGGGGCCGAATCGTCCTGGAAGATGTATGGCTGACACTGGAACAAATCACGTCCTGAAGGCCCCATCTTGTCCTGGATGATACTTTTGAACACCTGTGCATTAACAGTGCTCTCACACACATGGATTCTCCCCACTCGAGCAGCAGTAAATCATCCCCAAATCACAACACTGCTTGGATACTTTCTTGTCTTAAGTGTGCAAGAGGGATGCAATGCCTCGTCATTTCGTCGAAAAACTCGGCACCCAGCGTCGTTACCGTCGATGTTCAATTTTGTCCCATCACTAAATAACACTTGACGCTAACAGTGTTCCCCTCCTTATGTTACTTCGCCCATTCTAAACTCTTCTTGCATTGTACATTGGTTAGCAATGGCTTATTTACCGCCCTATGAGATGTCAGACTCATAGAACGTAACCTGTTCGAGGACAAGCAACAGTACCACATCTCTCTCCCGCAATTCTTTGGCAAGAACTGTTGACGAGACGAACCTGTTTCGAAGACATAACCGTTTCAACGAGTTGTTACTTCTAGGAGTTGTTTTCATTTTTTGGCCGCATTTACCCAGCCTGCCATTCTTGATTCCACCCATATCACGGATCTTCACCAGATGCCGTCGAACTGTACTCTTGTGCACTCTAGTTATCCGAGCAATTTCTGCTTTGCTTTTGCCAAATTCACTTAAAGTCACCATTCGCGAAGCTTTTTGTGGTGAAATATCACCTAATCTTCCCATAACTGCAACACAGTTTGCACAGAATAAACGAAATGCACTCTAAATTTCAGATTTGCACTGCAGTCCACAGGCGTAACGACTACACACTCACCAATGCAAACGAAATACCTACGCGCACTGCGAAAACGTCTGGAATAACCCCACGCACATCGCCTGTACGCGAATGTACAAGCAAGCTCCGTCGGCTTGTAGCAACGACGATGAAATTTCGCATAACGAAGTGTGCTTCCTTCGCAGCACATTTTTGGTCATAACTTGAGTTCTGTTAAAGATGTTCCCATTCTGTAAACTGAGTTGGCTTCTACATGAAAGGTGCTTTAAAATAATATACAGCTGATTCAGCTAAGAGTGTACTAACCTCTGGGAGGGGTAGGTTGCACAAAGACAAATCGGAATCACATAGCAATGCAGGGTCGGAAACGTCATCTTCATACGGTAGATTGCGTTGTTCGGCCGCGAGACTGCTCATACGTTCTTTCAGGACACCATCATTTTTAAACCGCCCGCAGAGGTAGTAGGATGGCTGAGTTCACGAACGCGGAAATGGCTGATATGCACCTCGCATAAGGAGCTACTGACTGCAACGGACGAGCAGCTGTGCGACTGACCAAGAACGGTACCCGATGAGACGAGTGCCAAACCACCAAGTGTTTCTACGTCTGCATCAGAGGTTATGCTACACTGGTTCTTTCCAGGGACCTGCCAGGTGTCGTGAACGATGGGTACGCACTCCTACCATCGAAGAGAATGTGTTAAGTCATGCAGCAGACACTCCAAATGCCAGCACACGAGCAATTGCCCATTGATTCGGTCTGTTCCAATCCACCATATGGAGGATTCTGCACGAAGACCCATTGCATCCATATCACGTGCAGCGCGTTCAGACAGGTACCATTGCATTTGCGCAATGGTACCTGCAGAAGAGTGCGACAGAACCCTAATTTCCTGCTTCTGTGCTGTTCACAGACAAAGCGTGCTTTACACGAGAAAGTTGCTTCAATGCACATAACGCGAATGTATGTTACAGCTCATAGTCGCAACTTTGAACACCTTATGTAACCTCAATGCATTTCGCAAATGCTTTTGCCTTGTGAGTAATAAAAAAATTTTTTGTTCTCTTACGTGCTGCTCTTTCATTTCCCGTCCTCTCTGTACGCCAGCACGCGAAGATGACGTTTCCGACTCTGCATTGCTATGTGATTCCGATTTGTCTTTGTGCAAATTACCCCTCCCAGAAGTTTCTACACGCTTAGCTGAATCACCGTGTATATATTCTGAGTATTATTTGCATATTTACTTTTGTAGAACACTAAAAACCCAAAAACGTCAGAAATTTCCAGAGTTGCTATTAATTTTTCCGTAACTGTATATATGTGTGTGTGTGTGAAATGCACTTACGCCCCCTGAGACCGAATTGCGGGGTAAGAAAGTTAGTAATAATATGCAAAATATTCTTCATCGTGTACTATACTGAAGAGCAATTGAATCAGAGACAGCTGGCGTTACTCGAACGTGGCGCTGTGGGCGGCCCTGTAAATGGAAACGACATGACGTACGCAGCAATCCGACAATATAAGGAGTGATGCGATGGGAATCAGTAAGAGTTGGACGCAGTATGGGTAAGACGAATGATCTAAGCGCATTTGCCGTGGACAACAGCATGTGGATGAGCGGGGTCATCGTCGGCTAGCTTGCATTGTAACAGCGGATAGATGGGCCACAGTGCAAGAAATCACTCGGCAATTTTACGCTGGTGCACAAAAACGTGTAAGCAGCCACACCATCCAGAACCATCTCCTCACTATGGGGTACAGAAGCCATCGTCCCACGAGGATACCGCTGGTGACCGCATATCACAGGGTGCAAAGATTAGCATGGGCGCGGGAACATCGCCACTGGACCCTAGACATGTGGAAAAATGTTGCCTGGACTGATGAGTCGAGATTCACGTTGTTTCATGCAGATGGCCGGATACGAGTACGGCGCAAACCACATGAAGCGATGGATCCTTCTTGCTAGCAGGGTACTCTTCCCAGGTAGCACAGCTTTGCAATTTAACGTAGGCCCAACACTGAGCCAACGTTTTCTATTACCAAAATACGGTGGCTCAGTGTTGGGCTTATGCTAAATTGCAAGGCTGTGCTACCTGGGTTCAAGCTGGTGGGGGTGGAATTCTCGTCTGGGGACTGTTTACGTGGACTGAAATGGGACCCCTGGTACGTGTGACATCGTCCCTCACAGGTGCAAACTTTACCGGGATATCTTGGACGACCATTTGCTCCCGTTTGTGCGTCTTCAACATCCCACTGGGGACCTCATCCTGCAACAAGACAATGCACCGTGCCATCGCTCCCGAATTGTATCCGAATGGTTGGATGAACACTCCACCGACGTGACCTCGCTTCCGTGGCCAGCTAGGCCATCTGACTTTAATACCATCGAGCACATCTGGGATGCCATCGAGAGAGATGTTCGAGGCTCTGACCCCCATCCATCAAATCTTCGTGAACTGTGGGAGCTTGTTCAGTGGTCGTGGATCCGTATGGCTTCCCAATGCTTTCGGTGTCTTGTCGAGTCCATGCCGAGACGAATCTCCGCCGTCATCAGGCCGAAAGGTGGTGCTACACGTTACAAGACAGGTATCTCAAATTCAATTGCTCTTCAGTGTATATCCCACGCAAAAGAAATTTTCCGGATACGACTTTTAGAAATCAAAGTGACAGACAAAAATCTATATGCTGTTACTGGATACACGGTCTACAAAATTCTGGTACCATTTTGACGATGTCCGATTCAACTATTAGAGTGGAAGAATGAATTGCTGGATTAGAGCATCGGCCCTTCTGTCAGGGACTTCTGCAGGCATCTACAATTATGCAGAAAGAATTCTGCTTAGACGCACGTTTATTTACAGAGTTAAAAGCTGTTTTCATGCATATTTACAAATGACAAGGCCATTAGGTGTGCGCCCAACAATCTTAAAGTTTTCCCTGGACCAGGAATGAAAAGTAAAAAACACTCTACTTCTACACTGATAACAAAAACGTTAAGGATATTGCATTTTCGAAGGGAAAACGTGGTGATGTGGAAATTTAGCGACTACTGGAGATAGATAAAATATTCAAAGCAAACAGAACATAAATTCTGAATTTGCTTGTACCCACTTACTGGTCATCCATGTAATATCTCTCAGAAAATATGAGAAATATTTCTTCCTTCATTGATTTACTGGAGATCGGTTATCAGCGTGGGTAGCTACGTCATGTGTAAATTAGCATCATGATAATATAGCAAGTAGTGAAAGATCTGGGGCAAAAATTCCCTGCGAGAAGTGGAAAACGAGTTGTTCCATCGGCTGCTCTTGGAGTTTGATGAATACACTGACTTGGATTAACCAGAAATGATATCCGGACGACGTTTAAGCGATTGCAACACAAATAGAGCTGTTGGAATGTTACAAGCAGGTATACTGACGATCAATGCGGCTGCTACTTTAAGAGTTTGGCAAAGTGTATAGTAAGTGTATTACACGCAAGATATCTACGGCATGGAAATGTTGGAGATCAAACCAGGAGTGGTTTCCCGAGGATAACCACCAGGAGGCAAGATTGCTATCTGACCGTAAGTGCTCGAAGAAGCCCTAGTGTCACCAGTAGTCAACTTCGGGAATCACTTCAAGCTTCTTTTGGTATCACAGTATGTACCAAAACGGTATGAAACCCTTTTCGCGCGTATGGACTCAGAGCAAGGAGCCCCGCTGATATTTATAGCATCGACATCAGCTCAGTATCGTCAAAGATGTACCTGGGTCCGAGAGTACATGTTATGAAATACAAAGTAGCACCATGTACTTTTCACAGACGAATACGATTTCGCTATTTATTCTGTAACCCTACAAGGACACGTGTGGAGGAGATCCGGCACACGAATGCAACCACCCTTCCAAGCGGCAGTCAGTTCTGGTCTGGGCAGGTGTGTGTTTTAATGACCGTACTTTCTTGCATGTTTGTTTAAGCAACATGAATGCTTCAGTGTACTGAGACGAAATAATTGTGCCCGTTGTGACACTATTTCACGCTGCTATTGGACATACACTGAAGTGCCAGAAAAACTGGTACACCAGTCTAATACTTGGCAAGTTCCCCACGGGAGCGCAGGACTACAGAAATGCGACGGGGCATTGACTCCACTAGCTTCTGGAAATATGATGTAGGTAATACACACCATACTTCCTGCAGAGCGTTCCGCAATTCGGGTGTATTCCGAGGTCTCGGATTCCTGTGTTCGATAGCGCGTTGCATGGCATCCCAAATGTGTTCTATCACGTTCAGATCTGGGGACTTTGGTGGGAATGGTAACACCCCAAACTCAGATGAATGCTCCTCTAAACATAGCGTGGCGTCCCGACACTTGTGTGGAGGTGCATCGTCCTGTTGGAACAGGCCAAACCCATCAGCGTGAATGCAGGACATGAACGGGTGTACCTCGTCAGAAAGGATGCGCACATGTCGCTGGACGGTCACAGATGTTTGTAGATGTACCAGGGGTCCTAGTAAAGTCCATCTAAATACGCCCTATACTATTACGAACCCCCCATCAATCGTTACAGTTCCTTGTTGACAGGCGGGATCCATGGTTTCATGGGGTTTGCGCCACACGTGAATCCTTCCATCTACCCGATACAGTTGGAAACGCAACTCGTCACACCAGGCTACTTATTTCCAGTCATCATGTGTCCTGGGGCGGTGTTGGCGGGCCCAAGCGAGGCGCATAGCTCTGTCCCATCAACGGGACACCAGTTAGGCGTCAGCTCCCAAAGCCCATATCGCGCAGGGTACGATGCACAGTCTGGACGCTGATGCTTGTTGAATCTCCAGCATTGAACTCCGATGATACCTACGAGAGTATTGCACGCCTATCGCGAGAAACGATTATTGACAGCCGACGATGGCCACGTACAGCCAATGTTTTTTTTACGGCCACACTGGTATCGTAGGTTGGAGGTTTTGCCGGAATTCTTGTAGTCACGGTACACCCTTGCAATGGTCGTCCGTGAAAACATGAACTTCGTTTCTACCTCCGAAATACTACGGCCTATCTTACGAACGCCAACTATGACACCGTGTTGAAAATCGCTTAAATCATTATTACTTGTCATTCTCATGCCAAAAACAGCTCTGACAGCTAGCAAGGATGTCTATTGCTTTATATATGCACTGGCGGACGCAACCGAGTACGCGCATAGGTGACGTTGCTATGTATTTTGCATAAGCTCGTCTGTACCAGTTTTTCTGGCACTTCAGTGTACATTCCCTTTTCTCCACAACAATGCAACTAGGGCCTTGTGCCTGCTTCAGGAACTGGAAAACTATGTGATTGAATCGCTACAGCCCGAGGTTTTCTGACCCTAATCTTATTAGAAACATTGGGAACGCTGTACAGTGACGTCTGGATAATAACGTTCCACACCCCAGTGCATTAGCAGACCCCCATAGCTTGTTCCCTGTAACATGATACTAGCTGTCCTGGAACTCACCAGTAACGTTATTGAAACTATCCCTCGTGCGTGTCGAGATGCTTTTCGGCACAGAGATGATGTTACGGATTACTGAAATCCAGAGGAATTGCCGTTTACCGAATTTACCACTGCGCCAATGGGGCGGCACAGATTTATTATTTTGTCTATATTGCAATGCCACTTTGTTATGTGCAGAAATTTCCCAATAAATTGTTTTTGTAAACGCACTGTTTGTCGTTTCATGTACATAAACTCACTGGTGTTATTTCAATTCGGGTTACTTGACTCAGATACAGGGGTTGGACAGAATAATGTGAACAGCACGCTCAGAGACGTGACTTTTAATGTAGCTGCGTACGTCGCAATACGATGAGGTATGCACCAATTTTTTTTATTGGAGGTTTAACGACCACCGTGAGTAACTCAATGGGCTATCAGCAGTCGTTATCCGTCCCTAATTTAGGGTCACTGGTTCCAGGGAAGGGAGAGAGCTGGTGCCGTAAGACAAACGCAACATCCATGCCTCACCGGGATACGAACCCGGACCCCGTTCGGACGAATGATCAGAAGCTGTCGCTCAGACCATTGCGCCACCGGGGCGGCACAACTTTGTGGTTGTAATAGGTTTCTTCAGAACCTCAAGGTCCCGTTTAAGTGCATTTAAAGTGTCTTGTTGCAAAATTACTTTCAGGGTGACGACGAGATGAAAGACATAACGGACTTCAAAAGAGGGCCAATTGTTGGTGGCCAGCTAGTTAGTGTCTCCGTGACAACAGTCGCCAGGGTGGTGGGGGTATCGAGAGCTACTAAGTCTAGCATGATGACAGCATACCGTGTTCGTGGCAAAACCTCGTTTGCGAAACACAAGAGCGGCCGGGAAACGATTCTGACTGATAGAGACAGGAGAGCATTAAAAAGGGTTGTTACCCATAATAAGAAAACCACGGCACCGAAACTTGGTGCTCAACTCAATCTATCCAGACCCCAGTATGAACGAAAACAGTGCGCAGGGAACTGCGTAAAAAAGATATTCATTGCAGAGATGTTATTGCAAACCCTCTGATGAACCGGGTGAATGCACAACGGTGACGGCAGTATTGCTAGGAGCATACAACGTGGACTACCGATGCATGGAAGCGTGTCATGTGATATGATGAATCCACATTCACACTATTCCCTATCACAGGACGAGGTTTCGTGTGAAGAACACCGTCAAAAGCGTACAACCCAGACTGTCTGCTCCCAACAGTGCAGCATGGTGGTGGTTCTCTCATGCTCTGGGCGATCATGTCGTGGTTTTCAGAAGATCTCCGGATCACCTTGACAGGACGAATGACTGGCAGGGAGTATGAAACCAATATGGCCGACCAAGTCCATCCAATGGCTCAGGCATTGTTTACTGCAGAGGATGCCATATATCAAGATGATAACACTCCAATTCGCAGAGCTCGGAATGTCCAATCATGGTTTGAGGAACATCAGGACTAACGTTCACACCTTCCTTGGCCTTCCCAATCACCAGACGTAAACATCATCGAGCCACTGTGGTCTGTATTGAAACAAAGTAAGATACCGTTATCATCCTCCTGCATCTCTCAGGGACGTGGAGCAGTTTCTACATGACGAATGGCGTTATACCCCACTCTCCACCATGCAGGATTTGTGTGCGTCCATTCCAAGAAGAATTCAGGCGGATTTGAATGCCAAAGGTGGTCCCACACCCTATTAGGTACAGAAAACTTTCTTTTAGTGGGTGTTCACACTATTCTGTCCAAACCCTGTACAGACATCCTTCATTTCATGCAATATCTCTTACTTTTTTGTGGCCAGTGTATAGGGTAAAGTCTTGGAGAAAATTAACTGCGCACTTTTAATCGCCATAATTCTCACTACACATTGTTGAAAGGTTGCACTTTCATGAATGGAATACGGGATTACACCATACAATACAAATTTTGAAGATGACAATCCGTTTCTTGGTGTAAATATGACAAGGATGGTAAGTTAAATTAATCGGAAACTTGATTGAGACTTGGTCGTTCTGGGTGGTGTAGTGGTCAGCATACCTGGACGCTATCTGGAAGACGCGGTTTCGATTCCCGCTCCAGAACGGCGGAATTTTCAAGTTTTCGGATATTATCTGACTTACAATCCTTGTCATATTTACAACAAAAAGCGGATTGTCATGTTCAAAATTTGTACACTTTCATGTTTTGCGATATCTAGTGAAGTTGTCACTACGGTACGCCCGTCAACAGGCTGTTTTCTCACTTGGAAGGATGCACACAGTGGTCGAAATTTGATACGAGTTCCCAGCGAATATTATGTACCCTCTCCGGAGCACCCAGCAAAAACTCCGTAGAGTTCGCTGACCTCCACATTGCAATTTCACTCAGATGTCGATTTGAAATAGCAACTGATGCAAAGTTATTGTTATAAAACATTTCAAAAGAAAAAAAATAATTGTATTTAGGAGCAGTTATTTGACGAATAAACTATACTTTAGATTCGACAGAATATGCATTTGCGCCACCTAGCGGTGTGGATATACGCCAGAAAAAGACTTAAAAAGCAAGAACTATCGCAGCGTTTGAGGCCTTCCAATTCAAAAAGAATTATGTCAAAACGGACTAATAGGTACAGAGAGGATATGGAGTCACAGACGGCAGAATGAACGTATTGATTACGTAAGCAGTTGCTTTTTTTACGCTTTCCAACCGTAGGTTGAAGAAGCGTATATGCTTCAGCTTTGTCCGTCTGTCTGTCTGTCCGCACGATAACTCGCGTAAAAATGGTTCGAGTTTAGTGAAAATTTAATATGTGGTAGGGGACAACCTGGGGACAAACCCTTTTGAAAATGTAAGAAATGGGGTCACAGGTCAGGACATAGGAGCGGAATCCGTTCCATCACCCTTGTGCGTCATAACTTAAAAATGCTTGGATTGAGACAAAACTTTATCATGTTTTTCCGGAAGTATATTGAACAGGTTCTGTTGAATGTCATCGAAATGGAGTCAAAGGTCAGGGCACAGGAGCGAGATTTATTCCACAGCCATTATCCTCATAACTTTAATAACTTGAGTAATGATTTCTGGTACGTTGGAAAGCGTATCATAATCAGCGCATTGCATGATTTTACTAACTGGTTTTTCGAAAGACATAATAACTAGGGAACAAGGTATCTTTCTTGCTTTCATGTAAAAACGTTTCGTAGTTAGAATTTAAAACAGAAAACACATTTTCAAAATGTTTACTGAAAATGACGCAGTCACAATGGCGCATACAGAGTGTACCCATTAAGTAGTGAGACAAAAATTACTGTATCAAAAAAAAAAATTATATTTTAAATTGTCACTTACACAGATTTCCCTCCAACTCCTCACAACGGTGAGATATTTCGTACAGGTGTTCGAAGGCACGGTGGAAGTCCTGAACCAGAACCTCCTTCAGTTTCTTGGTCACACATCGTTGGATGTCCTGAACGTCGCTGAAGCGCGCCCCTTTCAAGGCACATTTCCCCTTTAGGAAGAGGAAGATATCTGGGGGCACCAAATCTGGAGAGTAGGGTGGATAGTTGATCATACAGATTGGCTTAGAAGCCAGAAACTGCTTCATAGGCAACACACAGTTTACGGGTTGCGTTGCCGTACAACGGAAACTATTTATTTTTGTGAAACAGTTCTTTCCTGACGCGTCTCATGCGGGCGTACAGACGTTGCATTACTCCTAAAGAATACTGACCATTCACTATGGTGCCGTTAGGAACAAATTCGAGGTGGATTATTCCAGCAAAGTCTAAAACAACAATGAACATTATCTTGACATGTACGTTTTGCATCAGGACTTTCTTCTGCCAAGGCGAAGACGTTGCATGCTCTGTTTTTTTTGTTTCAGGATCAAACTGAAAACCTTTCGTCACCGGTGAATATTCTTTGCAACAAATCACGATCTTGTTCAACTGCATGGGTGAAATTTTAACAACACGCTTCTCGGTGCTCTCTCTGTTAGTGTGCCAACGTGTGCGGCACAAACATCCAACAAATCTTCCTCTTGTGCAAATCTTTTACTGAGATTACCATGGCTGTCTCCTTATCGACACCAAGTTGTTCGTAAGAACTACTTTATTCGTGCTGAAAGATATTAAAATACATATTGCCGTCTATACACGATTCTAAAAGCACAAATAAAATGTACGCAAGGTTAAAACACCGCCCTTTCAAGAATATGCCTGGAGGGTCGACACCAACCTATCTGGCATGATGTAACTATACTAAACATGCCAACCACATGTTCCTCACTTCTCTTGACCGGAAGCTTATTGATTCATAAATTTAGAGGAAAGTGTTGTAATGACGATGCCCCTATTACCATACCGTGACCATGGAAATTACTTTGCAATTACAATGGAGAGGGAGGAAAACGCAGATAACGAATTGATCTCCGATGTACACTGAAGAGCAATTGAATTAGAGACAGCTGGCGTTATGCAAATGTGGCGCTGTGGGCGACCCTGTAAACGGAAACGACATGATCCGACAATATAAGGAGTGATGCGACGGGATTCAGTAAGAGTCGGACGCAGTATGGGTAAGACGAAGGATCTAAGTGCATTTAATCGTCGGCAAATTGTCGGGGACCGACGAATGGGTCACTCCATCTCAGAAGTCGCGCAGGCACTGAGCTTTTCACGAGCCACTGTGTCACGAGTGCAGCGTGAGTACATAAAATCCGGTAAAACCATCCCTGCAAGGGCCAACTGCCAAGGACAACTGCGTGTGGATGAGCGGGGTCATCGTCGGCTAGCTCGCATTGTAACAGCGGATAGACGGGCCACAGTGAAGAAATCACTCAGCAATTTAACGCTGGTGCACAAAAACGTGTATGCAGCCACACCATCCATAACCATCTCCTCGCTATGGGGTACAGACGCCATCGTCCCACGAGGGTACTGCTGCTGACCGCACATCACAGGGTGCAAAGATTAGCATGGGCGCGGGAACATCGCCACTGGACCCTAGACATGTGGAAAAATGTTGCCTGGACTGATGAGTCGAGATTCACGTTGCTACATGCGGATGGCAGGATACGAGTACGGCACAAACCACATGAACGATGGATCCTTCTTGCCTGCAGGGTACTCTTCAAGCTGGTGGGGGTGGCATTCTCGTCTGGGTACTGTTTACGTGGACTGAAATCGTACCTCCGGTTCGTGTGACATCGTCTCTCACAGGTCAACGTTACCGGGATACCTTGGACGACCATTTGCTCCCGTTTGTGCGTCTTCAACATCCCACTGGGGACTTCATCCTGCAACAAGACAATGCACCGTGCCATCGCTCCCGAATTGTATCCGAATGTTTGGATGAACACTCCACCGACGTGAATTCGCTTGCGTGGTCAGCTAGGTCACCTGATCTCAATCCCATGGAGCACATCTGGGATGCCATCGAGAGAGATATTCGAGGCTCTGACCCCCGTCCATCAAATCTTTGTGAACTGTGGGAGCTTGTTCAGGGGTCGTGGATCCGTATGGCTTCCCAACGCTTCCGGTATCTTGTCGAGTCCATGCCGAGACGAATCGCCGCCGTCACCGGGGCAAAAGGTAGTGCTACACGTTACTAGACCGGTATCTCTAATTCAAGTGCTCTTCAGTGTATAACAACATGACTGTGTAATGAGCATTTCGATGGACAACATTGATACGTCGGTGTGTTTCCTGCGTATATAATCCTTCCAAGGCAAATCGTAACTATAACATCTGTTGACGGGTCCGTAGTGGACTTGAAAGTGTTAATGTTTTAACCTTGTATATATTTTAATTATATTTTTAGAATCGTGTATAGACGGCAATACGTATTTTAGTACCAAGCTGTTCAGCGAGTAGCCTAGCGGTTATTCGCCTGTCATGAGCAACAATTTTCCTAGCCTTCATCATATTGTCATTTGTCAGCAAAGAAACATGGCGTCCTGTACCTGGTTCACCCTTGAAGCACTCCCATCCATCTTTGAACTTTTGAAAACCAGCAGAACACCTGTGCACCGCTCAAACAGTCATCGCCGTAAACTATTTTTTTAGGTCTTTGTACACTTCCGTGGCAGTTTTCCCTAATTTACAGTCCAATTTTATCACAGCTCCTTGCTCCATTACGCAACTTCTCATACGCACCACACACACACAGTCTTACTTCAGCGGTGGCTACAGGTAAAGTGCTTCTTCATCCCCCTTGAATGTTGCTCCGACAATTACAGCGCACTGTAGCTGTCGAAACTGTATACACGTTTGCTACTTTTATTCAAAGGGCTGTCCTGTAAAAAAATCAAAAGTCAGTCTCACTACTTAACTGGCACACCGTATATCATGTGTGTCAGGTCTGGATGGTTTTACAGGGAAAAGGGAAAAAAATGCGATGGAATATTGGGTTGTCGGAAAAGTCATGACGTATTTTGGCACCCGATGGCGGTTGGGCGGTTTTGGAAGTACTAGAGGCATTCGCAATTCTGTTATCGCTATGGCATTCAACAGGTGCCAGTTTTAGCTGCAGTGTAAAAGGAATGATGAGCGATTTGGTTGATTTACGAAGATTTGACATCAAGTTGAAGATGGAAGACCAAACTGGGCATTTCCGCCATATTTTACTGTTTTACTTCCGTAAAGGGAAGAACGCGCGTCAAGCCTGTGAAAAGTTGCCTAAAGTTTACGGTGATAATGCTCTACAAGAACGTCAGTGCCAGCGGTGGTTCGCAAAATTCCGTGCTGGTGATTTTGACCTCAACGATGCTCCTCGGTCCGGGAGGCCAACCGAGGTTGATGACTACCAAATCAAGGCATTGATCGAGTCAAACCCAATTTACACAACAGGAGAGATTGCAGACACATTGCACATCCATTATTCAAGCGTTTACGAGCACCTGAAAAAGCTGGGATACGTAAGCAAGCTCGATGTGTGGGTTCCTCATGAACTCAAAGAAGCTCAATTGACGTCGCGTATATACATCTGCGATATGTTCATTAAACGTGAGGAAAACGATCGTTTTTTGAAGCAACGATAACTGGTGACGAAAAGTGGATTGTGTACAACAATGTTCTGCATAAACAGTCTTGGTCCCGACGTGCTGCCTCGCCTCAAACGACATCCAAAGCAGACATTGATCAGCGGAAGTTTATGGTCTCCGTGTGGTGGGATTTTAAAGGTGTCGTGTTTTTCGAGCTCCTACCACGGAACCAAACAAACAATTCGAATGTGTACTGTCGGCAATTGGACAGTTTGAAGGAATCCATCATCCAAGAACGACCAGAGCTCGTTCATCGTAAAGGTGTTGTGTTCCATCACAACAACGCGAGACCACACACAAGTTTGATCACAAGCTAAAAATTATTGGAGCTTGGGTGGGATGTGTTGCCACACCCAGCATACTAGCCTGACCTTGCGCTGTCAGACTTAAACTTGTTTCGCTCTCTTCAACAGTCCTTGCTTTTTATAACGTTCAATTCAGATGAGGCTGTAAATCAGCACCTTGTACAGTTCTTCGCCACGAAAGACAGGTCCTTCTATGAACGAGGCATTCTGCAGCTCACTGAAAGATGACAAAAGGTTATCGAACAAAACGGGCATTATATCATTGATTGATCTTTGTTCTCTCTGTCAGTAAATGACCTTTGCAAAACATGGCTAAAATACGTCATGACGTTTCCGACAACCCAATATAATCCATTTTCTCAACTTGTGGCTATTGTTTTGTTAAGTGTACTTGAACAAAATCCAATAATGTCGCTTTTATAACACGCTATGTGAAGCCCCGGAAATTTACGGGTAGAACTAACAAGAAATTTAAAGAGGACTTTAAGTTGGACAAAGCAGTGTTCTCATTCTTCCACTTGTACTAATTCTTATATTACAAGAAAACTGTGTGACTTTAACGCGGGGAAGGGGAGACATGAAGGCGAAAATTGCAACACCATGGACTGCTGGTATTAACTTGAAACCTACAGGATATGTATTAGGGATGTGCAAAAGTTTCCGCCGTTTTAAGGAGAAAGGAGACAGGAACTATCAGGAAACCAGTACACACGAAATATTGGCCGTTAGCATTAATGACCTTTTGCCATTTTTCAACCAACTAATGAATGCCCCTGTGACAGGACTCGGGGTTTGAGCTGAAGAACGCAGTGACGAAACTTTTCACCTCTGGAACTGTGGTGAACCGCTGTTGGGCTAGGGCATTTTGCATAGAGCGAAACAGATGAAAGTCTGAAGGTTCAATGTCCGGGGAGTAAGCCGGGTGCCGTAAAACCTCCCAGTGTAACTGTCCAAATGTTGATTTCGTGCTGGCACAGACATGTGATCTGGCATTATCTTGTAACAGGATGACTGGGATGCGTCCTTTACCTGTCCATGGGCGTGCTTGCTCGATTGCAGCG